>NW_026505236.1:12500-15186 GCF_026875155.1 Cherax quadricarinatus
GTATGTGTGTGTGTGTGTGTGTGTGTGTGTGTGTGTGTGTGTGTGTGTGTGTGTGTGGGTGTATGTGTGTGTGTGTGTGTATGTGTTGTGTATGTGTGTGTGTGTGTGTGTGTGTGTGTGTGTGTGTGTGTATGTGTATGTATGTGTGTGTGTGTATGTGTGTGTGTGTGTGTACTACCCCCACACACTCTAACACTCACTCAACACTCTTTAACAATGTGTAATAATGTGCATTGCACTCATTCACTTGGCTTCGCATTATAAAAAGAAAAAAAACTATCATGAGAAAGTACACATATGTGCATGAGAATGTTTGCACACATGTGAGTGACACAAGGGTTGGATATTAAGTATTATACGTGTGCTGGGGAAATTGTGTTTATATATATTCTAGAGGTCTGGTCTCAGACGGGGCCTCGGGGGCGTTCACCCCCGAAATTCTCTCCATGTATATTATCCACAGTGGAACGAGAGAATTGTGTGTGTGTGTGTGTGTGTGTGTGTGTGTGTGTGTACTTTGTGTACTTTGTGTACTTTGTGTACTTGCGTGGGATTTTGGTACAGTGATGTGACCTTCCCGGGATGGTGGTACATTGATGTGACCTTCCCGGGATTTTGGTACATTGATGTGACCTTCCCGGGATTTTGGTACATTGATGTGACCTTCCCGGGATGGTGGTACATTGATGTGACCTTCCCGGGATGGTGGTACATTGATGTGACCTTCCCGGGATTTTGGTACAATGATGTGACCTTCCCGGGATTTTGGTACATTGATGTGACATTCCCGGGATGGTGGTACATTGATGTGACCTTCCCGGGATGGTGGTACATTGATGTGACCTTCCCGGGATTTTGGTACAATGATGTGACCTTCCCGGGATTTTTGTACAATGATGTGACCTTCCCGGGATTTTGGTACAATGATGTGGGTATTTACGAAGGCATTTACTTGAGGCTTTTGTTTAGTAGATAGTTCACTCTTGATTTTGATGTAGAAACATCCACAACATCCACAGCGTTACGCTAGGAACATCCACAACATTCACAGTGTTCCGCTGGAAGTATCCACAACATTCACAGTGCTACGCTAGAAACGTTGTCAGCACTCACAGTGTTACGTTAGAAACACCCACAACATCCACAGTGTTACGCTAGAAACATCCACAACATTCACAGTGTTACGTTAGAAACACCCACAACATCCACAGTGTTACGCTAGAAACATCCACAACATTCACAGTGTTACGTTAGAAACACCCACAACATCCACAGTGTTACGCTAGAAACATCCACAACATTCACAGTGTTACGCTAGAAACATCCACAACATTCACAGTGTTCCGCTGGAAGCATCCACAACATTCACAGTGTTACGCTAGAAACATCCACAACATTCACAGTGTTACGCTAGAAACATCCACAACATTCACAGTGTTACGCTAGAAACATCCACAACATTCACAGTGTTACGCTAGAAACATCCACAACATTCACAGTGTTCCGCTGGAAGCATCCACAACATTCACAGTGTTACGCTAGAAACATCCACAACATTCACAGTGTTCCGCTGGAAGCATCCACAACATTCACAGTGTTACGCTAGAAACATCCACAACATTCACATTGTTACGCAAGAAACATCCACAACCTCCACAGTGTTACGCTAGAAACATCCACAACATTCACAGTGTTCCGCTGGAAGTATCCACAACATTCACAGTGCTACGCTAGAAACGTTGTCAGCACTCACAGTGTTACGTTAGAAACACCCACAACATCCACAGTGTTACGCTAGAAACATCCACAACATTCACAGTGTTACGTTAGAAACACCCACAACATCCACAGTGTTACGCTAGAAACATCCACAACATTCACAGTGTTACGTTAGAAACACCCACAACATCCACAGTGTTACGCTAGAAACATCCACAACATTCACAGTGTTCCGCTGGAAGCATCCACAACATTCACAGTGTTACGCTAGAAACATCCACAACATTCACATTGTTACGCAAGAAACATCCACAACCTCCACAGTGTTACGCTAGAAACATCCACAACATTCACAGTGTTCCGCTGGAAGTATCCACACATTCACAGTGTTACGCTAGAAACATCCACAGCACTCACAGTGTTACGCTAGAAACATCCACAACATCCACAGTGTTACGCTAGAAACATCCACAACATTCACAGTGTTCAGCTGATGGACTAGTGGTGTGGGTGGACTGGAGGTAAGGGTGATGGACTGGTGGTGAGGTGAAGAACTGTTGGTGAGGGGTAAGGACTGGTGGTGAGGGTGATGGACTGGCTGTGAGGGTGATGGACTGGTGGTGTTGGTGATGGACTGATAAGGAGGGTGAAGGACTATGCTTCCAGAAATCCATCTGTGTCTCCTCAAATGAACTCCCTTCCACACTTCCCTTGTTGGTGATGGACTGGTGCTGAGGGTGATGGACTGGTGGTGAGGGTGATGGACTTGTGGTTAGGGTGATGGACTGATATTGAGGATGGACTGGTGGTGAGGGTGATGGACTAGTGGTGAGGGTGATGGACTGGTGGTGAGGGAGAAGGACTGGTGGTGAGGGTGATGGACTAGTAGACAGGGTGAAGGACTGTTTCCAGAAGTCCTTCTGTGTCCCCTCAGGAAAACTCCCTTCCACATTTCCTTCCCGGTGAC
>NW_026505237.1:0-17413 GCF_026875155.1 Cherax quadricarinatus
ACACTGAGTATCACCTCTCAGTGTATATACACTGAGATATACACCGCTCAGTGTATATACACTGAGATATACACCTCTCAGTGTATATACACTGAGATATACACCGCTCAGTGTATATACACTGAGATATACAAACCCCTCATGTATATCACTGGAATTAAATTATCGTCCACGTTTAAAACATCTACTGTCCAATTATTCCAGTTTTATGTATATATTTTTTAGGGGTTTTAATTACCTTAAAAAACAAATGTTTTCGGAGTGTACAATAATAATAATAAAATAGTAATAATATATAAAATATATTATATATATATATATAAATATTATATATATATATACGTTAATTGAGATGTAAAATTGACACACAGTCACTCACCTCTATTTTCTTTTATAATGTGGTGAACCAGTGACCTCTGTGTGTGTATCTCTCTGTCTCTCTCTCTGTCTCTCTCTCTGTCTCTCTCTCGTCCCCTCTCTTGTCCTCTCTCTGTCTCTCTCTCTGTCTCTCTCTCTGTCTCTCTCTCTGTCTCTCTCTCTGTTCTCTCTCTCTGTCTCTCTCTCTGTCTCTCTCTCTCTGTCTCTCTCTCTGTCTCTCTCTCTGTCTCTCCTCTGTTTTTCTCTCTGTCTCTCTCTCTGTCTCTCTCTCTCTCTCTCTCTCTGTCCTCTCTCTGTCTCTCCCTCTCTCTCTCCCCTCGTTTTTTTCTCTCTGTCTCTGTCTCTCTCTCTGTTTCTCTCTGTCTCTCTTCTGTCTCTCTCTCTGTCTCTCTCTCTGTTTCTCTCTCTGTCTCTCTCTCTGTTTTCTCTCTCTGTCTTCCCCTCTGTCTCTCTCTCTGTTTCTCTCTCTGTCCTCTCTCTCTTTTCTCTCTCTGTCTCTCTCTCTGTCTCTCTCTCTGTCTCTCTTTTTTCTGTCCCCTCTCTCTGTCCTCTCTCTCTCTCTCTCTCCTCTCTCTCTGTCCTTCTCTTTTGTCTCTCTCTCTGTCTCTCTCTCTGTCTCTCTCTCTGTCCTCCTTTTTCTGTCTCTCTCTCTGTCTCTCTCTCTTCTCTCTCTCTGTCTCTCTCTCTGTCTCTCTCTCTGTTCTCTCCTCTGTTTCTCTCTCTGTCCCCTGTCTTCTCTCTGTTTTCTCTCTGTCTCTCCCTCTCTGCTCTCTCTCTGTCTCTCTCTCTGTTTCTCTCTCTGTCTCTCTCTTCTGTCTCTCTCTCTGTCTCTCTCTCTGTCTCTCTCTCTGTCTCTCTCTCTGTCTCTCTCTCTGTCTCCTCTCCTCTCTCTCTCTCTCTCGTCCCCTCTCTCCTGTCCCCTCTCTCTGTCTCTCTCTCTGTCTCTCTCTCTGTCTCTCTCTCTGTCTCTCTCTCTTCTCCTCTCTCTCTCTCTCTCTCTGTCTCTCTCTCTGTTCTCTCTCTGTCTCTCTCTCTGTTTCTCTCTTTTTCTCTGTCTCTCTCTCTGTTTCTCTCTGTTTTCTCTCTCTGTCTCTCTCTCGTCTCTCTCTCTTTTCTCTCTCTGTCCTCTCTCTGTCTCTCTCTCTCTGTCTCTCTCTCTGCTCTCTCTCTGTTCTCTCTTCCTGTCTCTCTCTCTGTCTCTCCTCTGTCTCTCTCTCTGTCTCTCTCTTTTTTCTCTCTTGTCCTTCTCTGTCTTCTCTCTCTGTCTCTCTCTCTGTCTCTCTCTCTGTCTCTCTCTCTGTTCTCTCTCTGTTCTTCTCTGTCCCCCTTTTCTCTCTCTCTGTTTCTCTCTCTGTCTCTCTCTCTGTCTCTCTCTCTGTTCTCTCTCTCTGTCTCTCTCTCTGTCTCTCTCTCTGTCCCCTCTCTCTGTCTTTCTCTGTTCTTCCTGTCTCTCTCTCTGTCTCTCTCTCTTGTCTCTCTCTCTGTCTCTCTCTCTGTCTCTCCTCTGTCTCTCTCTCTGTCTTTTCTCTCTGTCTGTCTCTCTCTCTGTTCCTCTCTGTCTCTCTCTCTTCTCTCTTTTCTGTCTCTCTCTCTGTCCCCTTTCTCTTGTCTCTCTCTCTGTCTCTCTCTCTGTCTCTCTCTCGTTTCTCTCTCTCTCTGTCTCTCTCCTGTTCTCTCTGTCTCTCTCTCGTTCTCTCTCTGTCTATCTCTCTGTTCTCTCTCTGTCTCTCTCTCTGTCCTCTCTCTGTCCCCTCTCTCTGTTCTCTCTCTGTTCTCTCTCGTCTCTCTCTCTGTCTCTCTTCTGTCTCTCTCTCTGTCTCTCTCTCTGTTTTCTCTCTGTTCTCTCTTGTCTCTCTCCTGTCTCTCTCTTTCTCTCTCGTCTCTCTCTGTTCCTCTCTCTTCCTGCTGTCTCTCTCTCTGTTTCTCTCTCTGTCTCTCTTTTCTGTCTCTCTCTCTGTTCTCTCCTGTCTCCTTTTTCTCTCTCTGTCTCTCTCCTGCTCTCTCTCTGTCTCTCTCTCTGTCTGTCTCTTCTCTGTTTCTCTCTCTGTCTCTCTCTCTGTCTCTCTCTCTGTCTCTCTCTCTGTCTCTCTCTCTGTTTCTCTCTCTGTCTCTCTCTCTGTCTCTCTCTCTGTTTCTCTTTTCTGTCTCTCTCTCTGTCTCTTTCTTTTGGGGTGGTGTGTGTGTGTGGTGTGTGTGTGTGTGTGTGTGGTGTGGTGTGTGTGGTGTGTGGTGTGTGTGTGTGTGTTTGTGTGTGTTTCAGTGGGGCGTCACTAGCTGGTACAGCAGCAGGTGGGAGTCTAGGTTATTAGGGAAGACCTGACCTGGATTGTTGGGGTAAAAAGGGAAAACGTACACACAAAAACACACACACACAACACACACACACACACACACACACACACACACACACACACACACAACACACACACACACACACAACACACACACACACACACACACACTCCCCTCTCTAACGAAAAATTTTCCGGGAATTTCCCTGAATTTTTAGAGACTGAAATGTAATAGTTTATACAGAAACTTTGACCAGTGGTAAATTTATATATATATATATATATATATATATAATTTTTTAATATATATATATTATAAAATATATATATATATATATATATAATAATATATAAATATATATTTAGGTGAAGAGTGTACCCTGCCCTGTGTATTTCCACTAACGGTGTATATCCCATAGTGTGTATACACAGGTTTGTACTCTCTTTTCAGTGTATATACACAGAGATATACACACACAGTGTATACACACACATCTCTCAGTGTATATGCACACACGCCTCTCAGTGTATACACACACACACACACACACCTCTCAGTATATATATACACACACCTCTCAGTGTATATACACACACACACACCTCTCAGTGTATATATACACACACACACCTCTCAGTATATATACACACACACCTCTCAGTGTATATACACACACACACACCTCTCAGTATATACACACACACACACCTCTCAGTGTATACACACACACACATCTCTCAGTGTATATATACACACACCCCTCTCAGTGTATATTCACACACACACACCCCCTCAGTATATACCCCACACACAACCTCTCAGTGTATACACACACACACATCTCTCAGTGTATATACACACACACACCTCTCAGTATATACACACACACGCACCTCTCAGTGTATATACACACACACACCTCTCAGTGTATACACACACACACACCTCTCAGTGTATACACACACACACATCTCTCGTTTTAAACACACACACACACACACACCTCTCAGTATATACAAAACACACACACACACCTCTCAGTGTATATATACACAGACCAGCACAATATAAACCCGAAATCTTTGGTTCCATCTTCAGATCCTGACGAGCTACACACCCACCATCGAGGAACTACACAGGGAGAAGTACGAGAACTGGGTAAGATGTTGATCCTGGACCTGCTGACACGTCGGGGGGCACACCAGTTTCCTGCTATGAGAGAGCTTGCTATTAGACACCCCAGAAAGCTTTCCTCTTAGTTTACACTATTTTATAGTGTAGCTTCGTGGGAGCTGCTGTCTACCTTGAGAGAGGAGGTGGGTTGTGGTGGGTTGTGGTGGGTTGTGGTGGGTTGTGGGGGGTTGTGGTGGGTTGTGGGTGGGTTGGTGGTGGGTTGTGGTGGGTTGTGGTGGGTTGTGGTGGGTTGTGGTGGGTTGTGGTAGGTTGTGGTGGGGTTGTGGTGGGTTGTGGTGGGTTGTGGTGGGCTGTGGATGGGTTGTGGTGGGTTGTGGTGGGTTGTGATGGGTGGTGGTGGGTTGTGGTGGGTTTGTGATGGGTTTGTGGTGGGTTGTGGTGGGCTGTGATGGGTTGTGTTGGGTTGTGGTGGGTTGTGATGGGTGCTGGTGGTTGTGGTGGGTTGTGATGGGTTTGTGGTGGGTTGTGGTGGGTTGTAGTGAGTTGTAGTGGGTTTGTGATGGGTTGTGGTGGTGTTGTGGTGGGTGGTGGTGGGTGTGGTGGGTTGTGATGGTTGTGGTGGGTTGTGTTGGGTTGTGGTAGTGGGTTGTCAGTGCTGTTAATAATAATATATAATATAAAATAATAATAATAATAATATAATAATAATAATATATATGCATGTAATTTAAGCGTCTTGAGCAAATAACGCATCAAGGAGTTATTAAGAACTACGTCAGATGACGCATCAAGGGGTTATTAAGAACTACGTCAGATGACGCATCAAGGGGTTATTAAGAACTACGTCAGATGACGCATCAAGGGGTTATTAAGAACTACGTCAGATGACGCATAAGGGGTTATTAAGAACTACGTCAGATGACGCATCAAGGGGTTATTAAGAACTACGTCAGATGACGCATCAGGGGTTATTAAGAACTACGTCAGATGACGCATCAAGGGGTTATTAAGAACTACGTCAGATGACGCATCAAGGGGTTATTAAGAACTACGTCAGATGACGCATCAAGGGGTTAATTAAGAACTACGTCAGATGACGCATCAAGGGTTATTAAGAACTACGTCAGATGACGCATCAAGGGGTAATTAAGAACTACGTCAGATGACGCATCAAGGGGTTATTAAGAACTACGTCAGATGACGCATCAAGGGGTTATTAAGAACTACGTCAGATGACGCATCAAGGAGTTATTAAGAACTACGTCAGATGACGCATCAAGGGGTTATTAAGAAATACGTCAGATGACGCATCAAGGGGTTATTAAGAACTACGTCAGATGACGCATCAAGGGGTTATTAAGAAATACGTCAGATGACGCATCAAGGGGTTGTTAGCAGATATATACATCAGATGACGTATCAAGGGGTTGTTAGCAGATATATACATCAGATGACCCATCAAGGGGTTATTAAAATACGTCAGATGACGCATCAATGGGTTATTAGCAGATATATACATCAGATGACGCATCAAGGGGTTATTAGCAGATATATACATCAGATGACGCATCAAGGGGTTATTAAGAAATACGACAAATGACGCATCAAAGGGTTATTAAGAAATACGTCAAATAACGCATCAAAGGGAGTTACAATTAGAGGTCTCCGTCAGATCGTACGTCTTCGAGGTAGCAGAGTGCCAGTGGTGGTGGTGGGTAACAAGAGCGACCTGCAACACAGGAGGGCCGTCAACAGGGCCACGGTCCAGGCCAGAGTCGAACTGGACTGGAATCATTGTTATGTTGAGACCTGTGCATTGCAACCTGACTCTGTGTTGGCGTTGTTCAAGACGGTGTTGAATGAGGGCCAGGTGAGTGTTGCTGGTGTTGCATGAGGGCCAGGGGAGTGTTGCTGGTGTTGCATGAGGGCCAGGGGAGTGTTGCTGGTGTTGCATGAGGGCCAGGGGAGTGTTGCTGGTGTTGCATGAGGGCCAGGGGAGTGTTGCTGGTGTTGAATGATGGCCAGGGGAGTGTTGCTGGTGTTGAATGAGGGCCAGGGGAGTGTTGCTGGTGTTGCATGAGGGCCAAGGAAGTGTTTCTGGTGTTGAATGAGGGCCAGGTGAGTGTTGCTGGTGTTGAATGAGGGCCAGGTGAGTGTTGCTGGTGTTGAATGACGGCCAGGGGAGTGTTGCTGGTGTTGAATGAGGGCCAGGGGAGTGTTGCTGGTGTTGAATGAGGGCCAGGGGAGTGTTGCTGGTGTTGAATGAGGGCCAGGGGAGTGTTGCTGGTGTTGCATGAGGGCTAGGTAGTGTTTCTGGTGTTGCATGAGGGCAAGGGGAGTGTTTCTGGTGTTGCATGAGGGCCAAGGAAGTGTTTCTGGTGTTGAATGAGGGCCAGGTGAGTGTTGCTGGTGTTGTATGAGGGCCAGGGGAGTGTTGCTGGTGTTGAATGAGGGCCAGGGGAGTGTTGCTTGTGTTGCATGAGGGCCAGGGGAGTGTTGCTTGTGTTGCATGAGGGCCAGGGGAGTGTTGCTTGTGTTGAATGAGGGCCAGGGGAGTGTTGCTGGTGTTGCATGAGGGCCAGGGGAGTGTTGCTTATGTTGCATGAGGGCCAGGGGAGTGTTGCTTGTGTTGAATGAGGGCCAGGGGAGTGTTGCTGTGTTGCATGAGGGCCAGGGGAGTGTTTCTGGTGTTGCATGAGGGCCAGGGGAGTGTTGCTTGTGTTGAATGAGGGCCAGGGGAGTGTTGCTGGTGTTGCATGAGGGCCAGGGGAGTGTTGCTTGTGTTGCATGAGGGCCAGGTGAGTGTTGCTGGTGTTGAATGAGGGCCAGGGGAGTGTTGCTGGTGTTGAATGAGGGCCAGGGGAGTGTTGCTGGTGTTGCATGAGGGCTAGGTGAGTGTTTCTGGTGTTGCATGAGGGCCAGGGGAGTGTTCTGTGTTGCATGAGGGCCAAGGAAGAGTGTTTCTGGTGTTGAATGAGGGCCAGGTGAGTGTTGCTGGTGTTGAATGAGGGCAGGTGAGTGTTTGCTGGTGTTGCATGAGGGCAGGTGAGTGTTGCTGGTGTTGAATGAGGGCCAGGGAGTGTTGCTGGTGTTGAATGAGGCCAGGGGAGTGTTGCTGGTGTTGAATGAGGGCCAGGTGAGTGTTGCTGGTGTTGAATGAGGGCCAGGGGAGTGTTGCTGGTGTTGAATGAGGGCCAGGGGAGTGTTGCTGGGTGTTGACATGAGGGCCAGGTGAGTGTTGCTGGTGTTGAATGAGGGCCAGGGAGTGTTGCTGGTGTTGAATGAGGGCCAGGGGAGTGTTGCTGGTGTTGAATGAGGGCCAGGTGAGTGGTGCTGGTGTTGAATGAGGGCCAGGGGAGTGTTGCTGGTGTTGAATGAGGGCCAGGGGAGTGTTGCTGGTGTTGCATGAGGGCTAGGTGAGTGTTTCTGGTGTTGCATGAGGGCCAGGGGAGTGTTTCTGGTGTTGCATGAGGGCCAAGGAAGTGTTTCTGGTGTTGAATGAGGGCCAGGTGAGTGTTGCTGGTGTTGAATGAGGGCAGGTGAGTGTTGCTGGTGTTGCATGAGGGCAGGTGAGTGTTGCTGGTGTTGAATGAGGGCCAGGGGAGTGTTGCTGGTGTTGAATGAGGGCCAGGGGAGTGTTGCTGGTGTTGAATGAGGGCCAGGTGAGTGTTGCTGGTGTTGAATGAGGGCCAGGGGAGTGTTGCTGGTGTTTGAATGAGGGCAGGGGAGTGTTGCTGGCGTTGAATGAGGGCCAGGTGAGTGTTGCTGGTGTTGAATGAGGCGGGGAGTGTTGCTGGTGTTGAATGAGGGCCAGGGGAGTGTTGCTGGTGTTGAATGAGGGCCAGGTGAGTGTTGCTGTGTTGAATGAGGGCCAGGGGAGTGTTGCTGGTGTTGAATGAGGGCCAGGTGAGTGTTGCTGGTGTTGAATGAGGGCCAGGTGAGTGTTGCTGGTGTTGAATAGGGGCCAGGTGAGTGTTGCTGGTGTTGAATGAGGGCCAGGGGAGTGTTGCTGGTGTTGAATGAGGGCCAGGTGAGTGTTGCTGTGTTGAATGAGGGCCAGGGGAGTGTTGCTGGTGTTGAATGAGGGCCAGGTGAGTGTTGCTGGTGTTGAATGAGGGCCAGGTGAGTGTTGCTGTGTTGAATGAGGGCCAGGGAGTGTTGCTGGTGTTGAATGAGGGCCAGGGGATGTGTTGCTGGTGTTACATGAGGGCCAGGTGAGTGTTGCTGGTGTTGCATGAGGGCCAGGTGAGTGTTGCTGGTGTTGAATGAGGGCCAGGTGAGTGTTGCTGGTGTTTGCATGAGGGCCAGGGAGTGTTGCTGGTGTTGAATGAGGGCCAGGTGAGTGTTGCTGGTGTTGCATGAGGGCCAGGGGAGTGTTGCTGGTGTTGCATGAGGGCCAGGGGAGTGTTGCTGGTGTTGAATGAGGGACAGGGGAGTGTTGCTGGTGTTGAATGAGGGCCAGGGGAGTGTTGCTGGTGTTGAATGAGGGCCAGGTGAGTGTTGCTGGTGTTGAATGAGGGCCAGGGAGTGTTGCTGGTGTTGAATGAGGGCCAGGGGAGTGTTGTGCTGGTGTTGATGAGGCTAGGTGAGTGTTGCTGGTGTTGAATGAGGCCAGGTGAGTGTTTGCTGGTGTTGAATGAGGGCCAGGGGAGTGTTGCTGGTGTTGAATGAGGGCCAGGTGAGTGTTGCTGGTGTTGAATGAGGGCCAGGGGAGTGTTGCTGGTGTTGAATGAGGGCCAGGTGAGTGTTGCTGGTGTTGAATGAGGGCCAGGGGAGTGTTGCTGGTGTTGAATGAGGGCCAGGGGAGTGTTGCTGGTGTTGAATGAGGGCCAGGTGAGTGTTGCTGGTGTTGAATGAGGGCCAGGTGAGTGTTGCTGGTGTTGAATGAGGGCCAGGGGAGTGTTTGCTGGTGTTGAATGAGGCCAGGTGAGTGTTGCTGGTGTTGAATGAGGGCCAGGGGAGTGTTGCTGGTGTTGAATGAGGGCCAGGGGAGTGTTGCTGGTGTTGAATGAGGGCCAGGGGAGTGTTGCTGGTGTTGAATGAGGGCCAGGGGAGTGTTGCTGGTGTTGATGAGGGCCAGGTGAGTGTTGCTGGTGTTGAATGAGGGCCAGGTGAGTGTTGCTGGTGTTGAATGAGGGCCAGGTGAGTGTTGCTGGTGTTGAATGAGGGCCAGGGAGTGTGCTGTGTTGAATGAGGCAGGTGAGTGTGTCTGGTGTTGAATGAGGGCCAGGGAGTGTTGCTGGTGTGAATGAGGGCCAGGTGAGTTGCTGGTGTTGAATGAGGCAGGTGATGTTGCTGGTGTTGAATGGGCCAGGGGAGTGTTGCTGGTGTTGAATGAGGGCCAGGGGAGTGTTGCTGGTGTTACATGATGGCCAGTGAATGTTGCTGGTGTTGCATGAGGGCCGGTGAGTGTTGCTGGTGTTGAATGAGGGCCAGGTGAGTGTTGCTGGTGTGCATGGGGCCAGGGGATGTTGCTGGTGTTAATGAGGGCCCAGGTGAGTGTTGCTGGTGTTTGAATGATGGCCAGGTGGAGTGTTGCTGGTGTTTGAATGAGGGCCAGGTGAGTGTTGCTGTGTTGAATGAGGGCCAGGTGAGTGTTGCTGGTGTTGCATGAGGGCCAGGGAGTGTTGCTGGTGTTGAATGAGGGCCAGGGAGTGTTTGCTGGTGTTGAATGAGGGACAGGGAGTGTGTGCTGGTTTGAATGAGGGCCAGGGGAGTGTTGCTGGTGTTGAATGAGGCCAGGTGAGTGTTGCTGGTGTTGAATGAGGGCCAGGGAGTGTTGCTGGTGTTGAATGAGGGCCAGGGGAGTGTTGCGGTGTTGAATGAGGCTAGTGAGTGTTGCTGGTGTTGAATGAGGCCAGGTGAGTGTTGCTGGTTTGAATGAGGGCCAGGGGAGTGTTGCTGGTTTGAATGAGGCCAGGGGAGTGTTGCTGGTGTTGAATGAGGGCCAGAGTGAGTGTTGCTGGTGTTGAATGAGGCCAGGGGAGTGTTGCTGGTGTTGAATGAGGGCCAGGGGAGTGTTGCTGGTGTTGAATGAGGGAAGGGGGGGTGTTTTCTGGTTTTGTGAGGGCCCGGGGGGGGTTGCGGTTTGTGAGGGAGGGGAGTGTGGGTGTTGAGAGGGCCAGGGAGTGTTGCTGGGGTTTGAAAGAGGGCCCGGGGGTGTTTCGGGGTTTAAAGGGGCCAAGGGGGGGTGTTGCTGGGGTTGAATGAGGGCCAGGTGAGTTTTTGCTGTGTTGAATGGGGGGCCAGGGAGTGTTGCTGGTGTTGAATGAGGGCCAGGGGAGTGTTGCTGTGTTGAATGAGGGACAGGAGTGTTGCTTGGTGTTGCATGAGGGCCAGGGGAGTGTTGCTGGTGTTGAATGAGGGCCAGGTGAGTGTTGCTGGTGTTTTAAAGAGGGCCAGGGGAGTGTTGCTGGTGTTGCATGATGGCCAGGGGAGTGTTGCTTGTGTTGCATGAGGGCCAGGGAGTGTTGCTTGTGTTGCATGAGGGCCAGGGGAGTGTTGTGGTGTTGAATGAGGGACAGGGGGTGTTGTTGGGGTTGCATGAGGGCCAGGGGAGTGTTGCTTGTGTTGAATGAGGGCCAGGGGAGTGTTGCTGGTGTTGAATGAGGGCCAGGGGAGTGTTGCTGGTGTTACTATTTGTAAGATAGATAGATAGATAGATAGATAGATAGATAGATAGATAGATAGATAGATAGATAGATAGATAGAAAGATAGATAGATAGATAGAAAGATAGATAGATAGAAGAAAGAAGAAGATAGATAGAAAGATAGATAGATAGAAGATAGAATAGATAGGGAATAGATAGATAGGGAAGGGAAAATAGATAAAAAGGAGATAGGGGTAGAGATAGTGGAAAAGAGAGGAAAAGAGAGGGAAAAGAGGAGGGGGAGAGAGAGAGAGAGAGAGAGAGAGGAGAGAGAGAGAGGAGAGAGAGGAGAGAGAAGAAAAAGAGAGAGAGAGGAGAGAGAGAGAAGAGAGAGAGGAGAGAGGAGAGGAAGAGAGGAAGGGGAGAGAGAGGAGAGAGAGAGAGAGAGAGGGGAGAGAGAGAGAGAGAGAGAGAGGAGAGAGAGGGGAGATGGGGGAGAGAGAGGAGAGGAGGAGGGGAGAGAGAGAGACTCTGATACACAGTCTCACACACAGGTACGGTATAAGTTAAGTCCAGCAGTAGAGAGAAGGAGAAAGTCACTACCGACTTATACTCAGAAACACAAGCAGGAGAAATTCTTCTTTAAACGTCACTCCTGCAACGTCTCATAGACGTCTCCTGCAACGTCTCCTAGACGTCTCCTGCAACGTCTCCTAGACGTCTCCTGCAACGTCTCCTAGACGTCTCCTGCAACGTCTCCTAGACGTCTCCTGCAACGTCTCCTAGACGTCTCCTGCAACGTCTCCTAGACGTCTCTGCAACGTTCCTAGGGCGTCTCCTGCAACGTCTCCTAGACCTCTCCTGCAACGTTTCCTAGACGTCTCCTGCAATGTCTCCTAGACCTCTCCTGCAACGTCTCCTAGACCTCTCCTGTAACGTCTCCTAGACGTCTCCTGCAACGTCTCCTAGACCTCTCCTGCAACGTCTCCTAGACCTCTCCTGCAACGTCTCCTAGACGTCTCCTGCAACGTCTCAAAGACGTCTCCTGCAACGTCTCATAGACGTCTCCTGCAACTCCCCCTAGACCTCCTGCAACGTCTCCTAGACGTCTCCTGCAACGTCTCCTAGACCTCTCCTGCAACGTCTCCTAGACGTCTCCTGCAACGTCTCAAAGACGTCTCCTGCAACGTCTCATAGACGTCTCCTGCAACGCCTCCTAGACGTCTCCTGCAACGTTTCCTAGACGTCTCCTGCAACGTCTCCTAGACGTCTCCTGCAACGTCTCAAAGACGTCTCCTGCAACGTCTCATAGACGTCTCCTGCAACGCCTCCTAGACGTCTCCTGCAACGCCTCCTAGACGTCTCCTGCAACGTTTCCTAGACGTCTCCTGCAACGTCTCCTAGACGTCTCCTGCAACGTCTCATAGACGTCTCCTGCAACGTTTCCTAGACGTCTCCTGCAACGTCTCCTACACGTCTCCTTTAGCGTCTCCTAGACGTCTCCTGCAACGTCTCCTAGACGTCTCCTGCAACGTTTCCTAGACGTCTCCTGCAACGTCTCCAAGACGTCTCCTGCAACGTCTCATACACGTCTCCTGCAACGTCTCCCAGACGTCTCCTGCAACGTCTCATAGACGTCTCCTGCAACGTCTCCTAGACGTCTCATGCAACGTCTCCTAGACGTCTCCTGCAACGTCTCCTACACATCTCCTGCAACGTCTCCTAGACGTCTCCTGCAACGTCTCTTAGACGTCTCCTGCAAGGTCTAATAGACGTCTCCTGCAACGTCTCCTAGACGTCTCCTGCAACGTCTCCTAGACGTCTCCTGCAACGTCTCCTAGACGTCTCCTGCAACGTTTCCTAGACGTCTCCTGCAACGTCTCCTACACGTTCCTTTAACGTCCCCGTCTCCTCACGTCTGCAACGTCTCCTGACTCTAGAAAAAGTCTCCTAGACGTCTTGCAACGTCTCCTAGACGTCTCCCGCAAGTCTCCTAGACGTTTTTCCTGCAACGTCTCCTAGACGCCTCAACGTCTCCTACAAAGTCTCCTACACGTTCCTGTAACGTCTCCTTGACGTCTTAAACAAGTCTCTTTCACGTCTAATAAACGTCTCGTGACGTCTAATACAACGTCTCTTTGACGGGCTGCAACGTCTCCTAGACGTTTACACGTCTCTAACGTCTCTGAACGTCTCCTGGGCGTCAATACAAGTCTCTTACACGTCTTTAAACGTCTCCTAGACGTCTTATACAACGTCTTCCTTAAAAGTCTTTAATAAACGTCTACCTATACAAAAGTCTAATTAACAACTTCTAGAGTTTTAATACAAAGTTCCTAACGTTTAATACACTCTCCAGAAAGTCCTACACGTCTCCCAGAAGTTTTCCTTTAACGTTTCTAGACGTTTTCCTACAACGTTTCTAGAAGATGCAGGAGATGTCTAGTATATATATATATATTATATATATATATAAATATATATATATTTTATATATATATATATAATATTATATAAATATATATATCAGAAACACGAATCAAAATTTTTATTTAAGTATAAAATTCCCAGAAATATTTAAGTCAAAATTGGTGGGATATATATATATATTTTATAGATTATTAATGTATTTTGACTGTGTGTGTAGTACTTGTCTGTATATACACTGAGAGGTGTATATCTCAGTGTATATACACTGACAGGTGTATATCTCAGTGTATATACACTGTGAGGTGTATATCTCAGTGTATATACACTGAGAGGTGTATATCCAGTGTATATACACTGGAGGTGTAAAATCTCAGTGGATTACACTGTGAGGTGTATATCTCAGTGTATATACACTGGAGGTGTATATCTCAGTGTATATACACTGAGAGGTGTATATCTCAGAGTATATACCTGAGGAGGTGTATATCTCAGGTATTACACTGTGAGGTTGTATATCTCATGTATATACACGGAGTGTATATCTCAGTGTATATACCTTTGGAGGTGTTATCTCATGTAATACACAAGGTGTATATCTCAGTGTATATACACTGGAGGTTTATATCTCAGTTAAATACACTGAGAGGTGTATATCTCAGTGTATATACCTGGTAGTTTACATTAATCAGTATTTTAGGTATATAAGTATTCTTGAACCTGTGGTGTACAGGTGACATGTAGCCTTAATGACCTCGTGTAGTAGATAGTCTTGAAACCCCATTAACCAACCAACCATCTTAATGACCCTCGTGTAGTAGATAGTCTTGAAACCCCATTAACCAACCAACCAGCCTATAATGACCCTCGTGTAGTAGATAGTCTTGAAACCCTATTAAACAACCAAACAGCCTTAATGACCTCGTGTGTAGATGTCTTGAATCCCATTAACCAACCAACAGTTCTTAAGACTTCGTGAGTAGAATAGTCTGAACACGTTACCACCTACCAGTCATATATATATTATATATATTTTATCAATATATAATATTTTTATTATGTAATAATATATTTATATATGTTGATATTATTTATATATTTATATATAATATTATATTTCAGAGGTGTTGTCGTCATAAAATATTTTGTAATTGGTGGTAAGATATTAATTATCAGTATCTAGTATTGTTTATTGGTTACTAAGTATGTGAAGATTTTTGTCGTTCTGCTTAAATAAGGGTGTTCCCTTTTGTTTTATTTTTATGTAGTGGTTATCCCATGGATATACTTCCTTCCATCACGGCTGTGGGACTACTATTTCATACTCTCTGCTCATCTTCGATTTAGTGACTTTTCGTAGATGCTATGCTAGGGTCCCCGTCTCTCTCTCGACTCTCTCTCTCCCCCTCCTCTCTCTCTCTCACTCTCTCCACTCTCTCCTCCCCCTCCATCTTCTCCCCCTCCTCTCTCTCTGACTCTCTCTCTCCCCCTCCTCTCTCTCTCTCTCACTCTCTCTCACTCTCTCTCTCCCCCTCCTCTCTCCTCCCCCTCCTCTCTCTCTGACTCTCTCTCTCCCCTCCCTCTCTCTCTCTCTCTCACTCTCTCTCCCCTCTCTCTCCCTCCTTCTCTCTGACTCTCTCTCTCCCCTCCTCTCTCTCTCTCACTCTCTCTCACTCTCTCTCTCCCCCTCTCTCCTCTGACTCTCCTCTCCCCCTCCTCTCTCTCTCTCACTCTCTCTCACCTCACTCTACACCCTCCTCTTCTACTCTCTCCTTCCCTCTCTCTCTTCTCACTCTTTATCACTCTCCACATCTCTCTCCCCTCCTCTCTCGTACTCTTCACTCACTATACTCAACTTCTCTCCCTCTCCTCTCATCTTACTTACTCATCTCTCTTCCTCTACTCTCCATCCCCCCTCACTCTCTCACTCTCTTCTCACACAGAACCCCGGATATAAATTAAAAGCTCCATTAACGAGTTATGGGTGAAATTTTTATCTCTTTTATAATACCACATTAATTATATATAATTATACCACAATATTGGTCACCGATAATTATGTAATACTTAAGTGCGGAAATAATCTTCTGCGATAGTATGGGACGAAACGTCGTCAGAAATGCAGAGAGTACGAAGTTGTAGATAGATACGATAGATAAACTGATATATAATACATATATGTATATAGTAATATAGATATATAATAATAACATATATAATATATTATAATATATATATATATAATATATATATATATAATAATATATAATAGATAGATAGATAGATAGATAGATAGATAGATTGATAATTAAAATGTCATAATAATAAGCATATATAATAATAATAGTAATCATAATATAAATAATAATAATAATAATATTAATAATAATAATAATATAATAGGCTAATAATAATAATAATGATTAATAATAATTATAATAATAAAATAATCATAATAATATTAATAATAATTATAATAATAATATAATATTAATCATATAATAATAATAATAATAATCATAAGAATAATAATAATAATAATTAAATAATTATAATATAATTATAATAATAATATATAATAATAATAATTTTAGTCACAATTATCACAATTTGGACCATTTTTAAAATGCCTTTATTATCTTGAGCTTCGATGATGATAAAATGTGTGTAGTAATGTGTTTAGCGTAATAAGATTATAGTTAACATGTTAATTAGAGTCCGGTTAAGGCTACAGGAACACCTGTGGTGTTAGTCTGAGGACCTGTGGTGTTAGTCTAGCACCTGTGGTGTTAGTCTAGCACCTCTGGTGTTAGTCTAGCACGCTGTGGTGTTTAGTCTAGCACCTGTGGTGTAGTCTGACACCTGTGGTGTTAGTCTAGCACCTGTGGTGTTAGTCTAGCACCTGTGGTGTTAGTCTGACACCTGTGGTGTTAGTCTAGCACCTGTGGTGTTAGTCTTAGACACCTGTGGTGTTAGTCTGACACCTGTGGTGTTTAGTCTAGCACCTGTGGTGTTAGTCTAGCACCTGTGGTGTTAGTCTGACACCTGTGGTGTTAGTCTAGCACCTGTGGTGTTAGTCTAGCACCTGTGGTGTTAGTCTAGCACCTGTGGTGTTAGTCTGACACCTGTGGTGTTAGTCTAGCACCTGTGGTGTTAGTCTAGCACCTGTGGTGTTAGTCTAGCACCTGTGGTGTTATTCTAGCACCTGTGGTGTTAGTCTGACACCTGTGGTGTTAGTCTAGCACCTGTGGTGTTAGTCTAGCACCTGTGGTGTTAGTCTGCACCTGTGGTGTTAGTCTAGCACCTGTGGTGTTAGTCTAGCACCTGTGGTGTTAGTCTGACACCTGTGGTGTTAGTCTAGCACCTGTGGTGTTAGTCTACACCTGTGGTGTTAGTCTGACACCTGTGGTGGTTAGTCTAGCACCTGTGGTGATAGTCTAGCACTGTGGTGTTAGTCTAGCACCAGTGGTGTTAGTCTAGCACCTGTGGTGTTAGTCTGACACCTGTGGTGTTAGTCTAGCACCTGTGGTGTTAGTCTAGCACCTGTGGTGTTAGTCTAGCACCTGTGGTGTTAGTCTAGCACCTGTGGTGTTAGTCTAGCACCTGTGGTGTTAGTCTGGCACCTGTGTGTTAGTCTAGCACCTGTGGTGTTAGTCTAGCACCTGTGGTGTTAGTCTAGCACCTGTGGTGTTAGTCTAGCACCTGTGGTGTTAGTCTAGCACCTGTGGTGTTAGTCTGACCTGTGGTGTTAGTCTGACACCTGTGGTGTTAGTCTGGCACCTGTGGTGTTAGTCTAGCACCTGTGGTGTTAGTCTAGCACCTGTGGTGTTAGTCTAGCACTGTGGTGTTAGTCTAGCACCTGTGGTGTTAGTCTAGCACCTGTGGTGTTAGTCTAGCACTTGTAGTGTTAGTCTGCACCTATGGTGTTAGTCTAGCACCTGTGGTGTTAGTCTAGCACCTGTGGTGTTAGTCTAGCACCTGTGGTGTTAGTCTAGCACCTGTGTGTTAGTCTGACACCTGTGGTGTTAGTCTAGCAACCTGTGGTGTTAGTCTAGCACCTGTGGTGTTAGTCTAGCACCTGTGGTGTTAGTCTAGCACCTGTGGTGTTAGTCTAGCACCTGTGGTCGTTAGTCTGGACCTGTGGTGTTAGTCTGACACCTGTGGTGTTAGTCTTGACACCTGTGTGTTAGTCTAACACTGTGGTGTTAGTCTGACACCTGTGGTGTTTAGTCTGCACCTGTGTGTTAGTCTACACCTGTAGTGTTAGTCTACACCTGTAGTGTTAGTCTACACCTGTGGTGTTAGTCTGACACCTGTGGTGTTAGTCTGACACATAGTGGTGTTTAGTCTGAACCAAAGGTGTTATTATTTATTATTATAATATAATTATAATTAATAATAAATTTATAATAATACATAGTAATATTAATATAATAATAATTATAATAATAATAATAATTTATAATACACTTGTATTAAATTGTTTTTCTAAAAATTTGTTTTTTCTACAAATTTTTTAATTGATTGGGGGGATAAAAAATTGGTTTTTGAATTTGGTTTTCTTTTTTAAATGTTTTTAACACCTTTTTAG
>NW_026505238.1:0-17475 GCF_026875155.1 Cherax quadricarinatus
AGTAAAATTTCTCCCTCCCTTTACATGATGGGAGATGAGGTGTAAACTGTTGTGACAAATGGGACTCAAAAAATTTTTCAGAAAGAGAACTTAAAGCTTACTAGAAAATCAGATGACTGAGAAGACGTAAAAATTGACACTTTTGTTTCTTAACACAATGTTCCTCATTATGAGCCACGAATGCCACAACTCAACCCTTCTTTATTAGTTATGTTTCTGTTTAAAAACCCAGAGAATCACACATTTCTTTTTGGCACCCCCACTTACTTAAAAACCTTTGTTAACTGCATTTTAATTTAAGTGTTAAAAAATTTTACACAAAACCCCATACAGTACTAAATCCAAAGAAAAAGGGGAGACGAATGACAAGTTTTGCTGAAAGAGCACAGATAATTACATGGACGACATTGCTCTGTCTTGTGGGGAACAAATGTTGGATTTTTTTGGACTGGTCTGTTAGTCAAAAGACAACCGCCACTATGGCTTTGAAAAAATTTTGGAATTATGGACTTTTTCCTTTTTGTCCAATGTTTTTTAAGTTTGTTCTACAGTTTTTTGTCTAATTTCCAAAAATCCATTAAATGGGGGTCTTTAGGGGTTTAACTGAAACATAATCCTCAACACAATTTTTTTACATACATACGTGTAACACCAAACGATCCTAAATCCTAAATTTTTTGTGTGGTTTTAGTGAAAAGCGGGCCATTTATCTAGCATGTTATCAGTGAAATTTTTTTAGAGGGCTTGTGGTTAGGGTTAGTCCTCTGCATAAGACGCTATGAATATTTTTACATTGTTTTGGGGACATCCAACAAAAAGAAGTTTAAACCTTTTAAACTGCTTAAGCCCTGAAATTACAAGTGCTCGTGTCCATATTTAAAAATTCTTTTTAACGGTAAGAATCTTTTCTGAAGGGAATGTCACCCGGGGTGTGGGGTCTACTTGGTTTGCGTGCAGCCCGCACAACACCTGGTTTTACAGGGGCCCGATCCACAAGGCCCGGGACAGACCGGGGCCCCGGGGGGCGTTTACCCCCGAACCTTTCCAGGGAAAAAACCAAAATGCCCAAAATTTATGTAAAACTTTTGGAAATTATACAAGTTTAAAGTTATGGGCGGGTATTTTACCAAATCAGCAATTTTGCTGTCTTTTATATATTTTAAGCCAGTTGCAATGCCAATTTGACCAAAATTTTTGCATTACTGAGTACAAAACTGCCACTGAAACTATCAAAACTACCCCATAAATACAAATTCCCAAATTTTTAAAAAAAAAGTCCAACAAAAAACCCCTTTGACATTATAGGAACTAAAGAACATTTTTCCCCCTGGCAATGATCATTCTCCAGGCCCTCCAATATTACTCGTCTTCCATTTTGAATAACTACACACCCACACACACACACCACACACCACACACACACACACACACAACACACACACACAAACACACACAGGGGCCAGGAGCCGGGCTCGACCCCCCAACCTTTAAATAGGTGATTCACACCACACACCACCAAAATACTGAGAGGGATCGAAGTGGACAAGACAGCATGTTCCAGAGTGGGACACAGCAACAAGGGGGCACAGTTGGGAAGTTGAAGACTCGATAAAACCCAAAGATGTAAAGGAAGTATTTTTTTCAGTCACAGGAAATGAAAACAGCCGGGGTATGAAAGAGGGGGAAGGATCCATCATAGCTTAAAGAAGAGGTAAAAATAAAGCTCATGGAGCGGGAAGTGACCGAGTAAGGCCAGGAAGAGGAAAAGGGCCGGAGCTGTAAAAACCCCCCTCCCAACCCTCAACTGGCGGGTAACACCCACACAAAACCCTGAAAACCCCCGTTTCTTTTGCTTAGATTTTGACTGCTTCAACCCATGTATACATTTTGTATAACCAGGGCCGGGCTATTAGATTTTTTTGCACATGGGACTCCCCCCAAAAAAGGGTATCAGGCAAAATTTGGGGCCCCTTACAAAAATTACAGAATCGATTTTCCGGGATTTTGAAAGTTTCATGGTCCCAAAAAAGGCATCATAACACCCCTTTTTAGGGGGAAGGGAAATTTGGGTGCGGGGCAAAATGGAATTTTTAGGCACTTCATTTTTGTGCGGTAATAAAGTTATAGGATGGCTTGGTATGGAGCATTTTACAGGGCCATTCCCCTTCATTTCTTTCACCCTAAAAACCCATAAAACTCCACATCAAAATCACTATTCTCACTTTTTTAGTGAAAATTTTTAAAAATTTAAAATTGGGTTTAAAATTTGTGGAAGGAATAAGAATTCAATTCTGGAAGCCCAGGGTTTTAAAGACAGGGGTCCCCCATTTTCTTTCAAAACACTGCAGGGGGCCCGGGAAATTTTTGACACTGTCAAAACCCAGTGCCCAAAACCCCTTAAACTCAGTTCAGGGCCTAATTTGATGGGGAAATAAATTTAAAGCATCGAAAAAAATTTGCTTGGGGGTTTTTTGGCATGTTCACTCCCAAGCTTTGTGGTTAAAAAAACTTTTTTAAATTTTAATTTTTCTCCCCAAAAAAAATTTAATTTTTCCAAAATAAATGTGATGTAGGGGTTTGTCTAGCTCACCTAAAACTTAAGGGGAATCTGCACCATAAAAGCCCTTTTCCCACCCAAACAACCCCACAGTCAAGTACAATGTTCTTTTTTAAACCTTTTCTTTGCTCAAGGACCTTTATTTAGTACTTTTAATAGAAAGTGTTTTAAGGTACTTATTCCTTTATTTTTAAAAATTCCCCATTTTTTAATTAGATAACATGAACATAGAAATGCATAAATTTTAAAAATAATGCTTTCTCTTTAAAAAATTTTAGAGTTTTTCCCCACTTTTTTTTTTTCTTAAAGTGATTTTTTTAACTGCATAATTTTTAAAAAAGCAAATACTTGAATACAGATTTTTTTGAAAAACCCAAAATGTGGGAAAGTAATTAGGGAAAAATTTAAAAGATTAAAAAATACCAATACAATTAAAAAAACTTTGGTTTGTGGTATAGTTAAGTTTGTGCCCTAAACTCCCCAACACTGAACAGATTTCCTAGGGCTTATTTTTTGTCTGTCCCATAAAGGAGTACGTATTATTAACTTTATTTAAGAACACTAAAAAACCCCCCAAAAAATTAAATTTCGTATAAAAGGGTTTTAGATCTGGAATTCATTGTCCAAATCACTAAAGGTCCTTTATTTTGCATAATTTTTTTGAGCTATTGTTTAAAAAGGGACCTCATCTCCCCCGTGTAACTTTTTCACAAAACACCATGCAACAAAAAACCCGCTCATCCCCAAATCTTCCTTGCCCCTTCCCATCTTCTTCCAACTCCCACAGAGAACGATTACTCATCTATGTAACTTCCCATACCCTCACCATCTCTACTTGATTTACAAAATCATAACATCACAATTTTCAACCAAATACGTATGGGTGGGGTTTTGTACCCATGGCAAGGGGAGTCTTAAAAATCCCTGCCAGTGCAAAAAGCCACTGGGGGCAGCTGGGACAAAAAAAGATTCTCTAACTAGGTACTATATTATACACCAAAAGGGGGTTAGCAAGGCCCCCCCTGTACCACCAATTTCAGGTTTTTACAGAAGAATTTTACCACCAGTGTCCCTTTAGAACTCAAGCTCATTCCCCCCGTTTTAAAAGATTCACTTTTACAATTTTCTAACCCAACCCGTACGTTTTTTTTTTTTTTAAACACTCTATTCCCAAACAATTCACGAAACCGAATATCACGAATCAGTTTGAAAAAAATAAGGGCCCCCTAAATTTTAAAAATTGTAAACCCTTTTTTTTCAGTAAACCCACTTTTCTTTCTGTAAATAAAAATTGGGAGTTTTTGCTAAGAAAATTTAAATTATTTTAATTCTTAAGTATTCTTTTTGCATTAGTTTGCCTGACATGCTTGGATATTAGTGGCTTTTTTTGTGCCTAATAATGTTTTATTTCATGAAAACTAACATTACTTTTGTACTTCATAAAAAAAAAAAACAATTTTTTATCTGAATCTAAAAGGGGGTTATACTATAACCTGCAAAATTGGAAAAAGGGGGATGGAGAAAGTGGGAAATGAGATTTGATCAAAGGTAGGAAATTAATTCCTTTATCAAGAACCACCTTTATCACCATAAATGCTACTCTCCTTAAGGGATTTATAATGTACAGAAATTAGCCTTACTGATTCCAAGACCGGGAAACACAATTAGGAATGAAAGAGCAGATCTTCACTCCATCACTGACTACCCACATGTTCATCACATTACATAAATAAAAATAATTTAATGTCTTACACACAATTTGCATTCAAATGTGGGCCTGTTTTTAAACCATCACCCATATGAAGCTGACAAAGAACAGGTGCTCAGTCCAGTAGAAACCCCAAAGCCGGGGAAAAAAAATGGGCCCAAAAAAAGGAACAGGCATATGTCACACAAGAGCAGCTAACCTAACTACAATACCCCATACTAAAGTAGCTCTCAAAACACTAAGCTCATGTAAGAAATCATGCATAGGTAGCCAGCATGACCCTGATACAGTAGGGCCCATAAACAAGGGGCCTGCTGATATTAAGCAATCTAACATTAACCAGGCTAGCCGGGCAGCATGGTGATTAGAAGTTTAGTGTGCTAACAAGCAATTTGCTTTTTCCTCCTGATAAACATTAGCAGCAGTAACTCCCCTAAATCATGAAGACAACCAGAGGAAATGGCAGTGTCCCCTGCCAAATTGGTAAGGACGTCGTGAGCTACAGAAGTACAACTGAATGGAATTCACTCAGGTACCAATTGGTGTTACATATTAAAACCTTCAGCTAGCAACCTTTTGATCACAGGTGAATTTGGGTTTAAGTAAACATTCCCGATCATAAACCCGTTTTTTCAAATGTGAGTATGTGTATATAATGGGTAGGGATAGGTGTGACCTGTTCAAACAGTGGGGGGCCCCCATGGACCTGTAACAGAAAAGAAGAACATATACACAATAAGGCAATAAATCATTTTAAAACAAAGATGATTGTTGACACCATTAATAGCAAAAACAAGAGACCACAGTTATCAATAGAAAAATAAAGTGCCAAAAGTATACTAAAAGGTTTTCTTTCAAAGATTGTATAACTAAGTGGGATACAACAGAAGTAGTAAATACTGCAACTACTGAAATTTAAACACTTCATAACTTAAACACTAACAGTACACCAAGACATAGCTCTACTCCTGTGCCTAAATGGATCATGTTCCAGCTCCTGGGTCCTACCTTCAACAGTGGCTAGTGCAATGCCTCTCCCAGCCCCATATTTTTATGTACAGTAACTACATGGATGCACTTTTTCAACAGTGGTCACTGCCCATCAAGGTCAGGTGACCCAAACATGTGCACTTGAAAGTGCATGTTTGGATATGTGGTTAATCCATTTCATGATGAATCATCTTTATAAATAATAAACTTCATGAACATTAATAAAACACCCTCATTATCAATACAGATTTGTACTACATAATATGAAAGAGAAAAAAAAAAGTAGAAAATCTCCTAAGCATACAATAAGAACATTACAGATTATAAAATAACTTTTTGTTAATTACTTTTATGATGCACATACATGCATGCATAAAACATGCACATACAAGCACATGCAAATGCATATAGTGTACACACCTTTCTCCCACTTTACATGGAAGATGCATTCCTGAAATATGCCGTTTACTCTGAAACCATTCACAGCAGGACTAGCAACACATATGGAAAAAACAGGGATGTATTTCCAACACCTTCTCTTCAGGTCGCTTGTTCTATCTAGGCTGGAATATTGCTGCACACTAACAGCACCTTTCAAGGCAGGTGAAATTGCTGACCTAGAAAATGTACAAGAACCTTCACGGCGAGCATAACGGAGATAAAACACCTCAATTACTGGGAACGCCTGAAGTTCCTGAACGCAGGCAGGAGAGATACACGATTATATACACCTGGAAAATCCTAGAGGGCCTAGAAACCGAATTTGCACACGAAATCACTCACAACGAAAGCAAAAGATTTGGGCAGACGATGCAACATCCCCCCAATGAAAAGCAGGGGTGCCCACTAGCACGTTAAGAGACAAAACATAAGTGTCAGGGCCCGAGACGTTCAACTGCCTCCCCAGCATACATAAGGGGATTACCAATAGCCCCCTGGCTGTCTTCAAGCAGGCACGGGAAAAGCACCTAAAGTTGGTACCTGACCAGCCAGGCTGTGGCTCATACGTTGATTGCATGCAGCCACAGTAACAGCCTGGTTGATCGGGCTCTGATCCACCAGGAGGCCTGGTCAAAGACCAGCCGCGGGGCTTTTGACCCCCGGAACTCTCTCCGGGAAAACACCAGGTAAACCTTCAAAATTTCCTTGTTTTTTCCATCCCATCATGGAAGAGCAGATACTGTTCAGTATAATGTGTATGAGTCTTGTATTTGGAATGAGTGTGTTAGCTACACACCTGCATCCTTCATTACTTTTAACAAGTCACAGAAACTACACCTTCCCGAAACTACTCAAGACAGCAAGAGTTACACCAATACATAAAGGTGGTGACCCTACAGAGTAAACAACTATAGGCCAATATCAAACTTACCCTTGCTAACCAAAATCTTCGAGAAACCCGGCACAGGAGACGTATTCATTTATAACGGCACAAAACAAACTTAACCCCTGCCAATTTGGTTCGGAAAAAAAAAAGCACTAATGATGAAATTTGTAAAAAACTAATCTGTTTTACCCAGCTTTGGAAAATGGGGAAATTCCCACAAATTTTTTATTGACCTAAAAAAGCTTTTGACACAGTAGACCAGGCAATCCTCTCCACAAACTTGACTATTAGGTATAAGGGGCCCATGCGCTTGCTATTTCAAATCCTACCTTTACTAATAGTTTCATATGTCACCTTTAAAGACACAGCATCACAACACGGCGACTTGATACTGGAGTTCCGCGGGGAAGTGTCCTTGGCCCCTGCTCTTCCTCATTTACACAATGATTTTCCCAAAACTATCCCAACCCCGAAACCCATTCTCTTTGCGATAACAATTTATGTCATTCTCACCCTAATTTGCCACCCTCAACACCATTTTTAAAACCCCAAAATGGCCCCAAACGTATATATACGTTCACTCACATAGCCCCCCCAAATTTTTTGAGAGAAAAAAAATTGTTTTTTTTTTAATGGGAAAAAAAGAGCAAATGGTACCCGGGCATTCTAAATTTAAATTTAATATGGCGCCAGTGAGTGGCACACCCCACTCTCATGTCTAGGGCTCGGCTTATCGGGGCAAGTTGAATTAAGACAAAGAAAACATAAACAGGGGTCCCTTTTGTTCGAATTATTCCCGTTCCTGGCCGTTCTATAAACGAAATTTACGATTTAACGAATCAATTTTCCCCATAAGAAATAATGTAAATCAATTAATCCGTTCCTACCCCCAGAAGTTTTTAAAAACAAAAAAAATTTTAACATAAATATACATGTAGTCATAAACAATACAAGGGGGAAATGTATAAACTAACAGCATAACATTTACCTTTTTTGGAGATTCTTCTTAGGAGGGGAGACTGGGGGGGAGAGAAGGGATTGTTTATAGTTTGGAAGGGGGAAACCCTTCCACAAAAACCTCAGGTACCATTTTCTTTTCTGGGTTGTTCTCTTTTCTGTTTTCTTTAAAGCCACTAGGACCACCTTGAGAGTCACTGGAGTCCCGTCTCCAAAAAAATGGGAGAGAGCTCTGTTTTTCTGGGGTCCCCCTTTTTAAAACTTCCCCAAAAGGGGCCCAAACTGTCAGTACATGTTGCCAACCTAGCTTCAACAACCTTGTTAGGGGGATGTTTCCCTAAAGCTTTCCCTCTTACCCCCCCATAGTAAAAATCTCTTTAATTTCTGAAGAAGGCACCTTCTTCCATCTCTCTTCCTCCTCCTCTGCAGCAAGATTCTGAGCTGCAATGTGTTGTTCCTGCTGAAGCTCTTGCAGCTCCTCAGTGGTGAGCTCTTGTTTCTCATTTATCCACACCAATAATAACTTCTCAACCTCTTCCAGTACTGGTGATCTCATTTGTGTCAGCATAGTTACTCCCTTTGCAACAACAGCATCCTTTATTTCATTTTTCTTGGCCACTATGGAACATAAGGTTGTGTAGGGTTTCTTATACATCCTGGACAGTTCAGCCACACTTGTACCACTTTCATATTGTTCAATGATGGTTTTCTTAAATTTCAATCGTATTTCTCACCTTTTCAAATTCAAATTTCAAATTCAAAGTTTATTCTCTATAAGGATTACAATGCTGAGTTTACAGAATTTGGTTATTGTACTGTTTACATGTAGTAAAATAATAATTACAGAGTGTACCACTAGAACACCTAGCATGGCTAGGCATTTTCGGGCAGACTTAAATTAAATCTTAAGTTTAAAATATTACAAAAATTATGAGGTAAGTTGGTATTATGGCTAAGTGACTAAATACTAGGTTTGTGAGTTTAGCAATGTGAATGCTTTTGATTTGGCACTATACATAGTTTCAGTATTGGAGTATCACAGGCCAACTTATGACTAGTTAAGATTCATTATTTTGAGATTGAGATTGATATTTCTGTTTATGGTCAAATGGGTGAGTGAGTGTAAGTGTTAACCACCAGGTGGTATTCGTGTAATTAGTTGACAGGGTGTATCAGGGAGATAAGATGTTTTCTGATGGTAGTTTTGAAGGTGATGAATGTGCCCTGCAGTTTTAGAATTTTCAGGTACTGTGTTCCAGATTTTAGGGCCTTTGACATACATTGAATTTTTGTAAAGGTTTAGTCGGACACGGGGAATGTCAGAGATGTTTGTGTCTGGTATTGTGCCTGTGGGGTTCTGTCGCAACTATCAAGAAAGCTTTTTAGGTCAAGGTTAATATTGGAATTAAGGTCCTGTAGAAGTAGATTGCACAGTAGTAAGTGTGGATGTACTGAACAGGGAGTAAGTTTAGATCTATGAAGAGGGGTGTGTTGCCAGGGATGGGATTTAGTGATTATTCTTACTGCGGCTTTTTGTTGGGTTATTTTTGGGCTTTAGGTGTGTTGCTGCAGTTGAACCCCAAGCACATATAGCATAGGTGTGAGGTATGGATATACTATAAGTGAATGGTATAGTGTGAGAAGGGCAGTTTGCGGCTTGGCACTGGGAGCTTTCTTTGGAGCCATGGTAGCTTATTTAGTACTTGCAAGCACTAAAATAAATGGAATATTATGAAATATTTCGCTGGAGCATGCAAGGGGACCTTCGCTCACTGGTAAACAATGCCAGACTGGCTGCCCGCCCTGGCCCACGCTGTGCGTACGCATCCGGGACGAACTACAACTCGCGAGTCAACCTATGAAAAGCGAGTCCATGTTTATAAAGAAAATACCCCTATGATTGTCGAATTTTACGATTGCCGGGAACTATGAAAAGCAGGGGACCACTGTATATGTTTGGGGGGGGCTACACACGTGAACATATATATACCGTTTGGACCCTATAAGGGTTAATGAGGAGCTGCTCAAGATATCAACTTGGATGACAGCCAATAAACTTACACTTAACACAGACAAAACCTACTATATTATGTTTGGTAGCAGAGCAGGTGCTACACAACTAAACATTAAGATTGACAGCACTCTAATTGCCAGACATAATGAGGGCAAATTCCTAGGCCTATACCTCCACAACAACCTGAATTTCAGCACCCATATCCAACACACATCAAAAAAAGTATCCAAAACAGTTGGGATCCTCTCCAAGATACGATACTCCGTGCCACAAAATGCCCTTCTCACACTATACCATTCACTCATTTATCCATACCTCACCTATGCTTTTTGTGCTTGGGGTTCAACTGCAGCAATACACCTAAAGCCAATAATAACCCAACAAAAAGCCGCAGTAAGAATAATCACTAAATCCCATCCCTGGCAACACACCCCCCACTCTTCATAGATCTAAACTTACTCCCTGTTCAGAACATCCACACTTACTACTGTGCAATCTACATATACAGGACCTTAAATTCCAATATTAACCTTGACCTAAAATGCTTTCTTGATATTTTGTGACAGGACCCACAAGCATAACACCAGACAAAAAACATCTCTACGACATTCCCCGTGTCCCGTTTAAACCCTTTACAAAAATTCAATGCATGTCAAAGTCCTAAAATCTGGAACACCCTACCTGAAAACTCTAGAACTGCAGACAGATTCATCACCTTCAAAACTACCGTTAGAAAAGATCTTATCTCCCTGAAAACACCCCGTCCAACTAACTACAAAAAAAACCACCTGGTGGTTCACACTTACCCCTCAACTCCTTCACCCATTTGACTATAAGCACAGAAATACGTATCTTAATCTTAAAATAATGATTCCTAACTAGTCACAAGTTTGCCTGTGTTACTCCAATAAAGAAAAATATGTATTGTGCCAAAACAAAAGCATTCACATTGTAAACTCACACACTAGTATTAGTCAACTTACTCCACAATTTTTTAATAATTTAGGGTTAAGAATTAATCTAAAATTTGCCCGAAATGCCTAACCTTGCTAGGTGTTCTAGTGGCCCCCTCTGTAATTAGTATTTTATTACATGTAAACCACACAATAACCAAAAACTGTAAACCCCGCAATGTAATCCTTATAAGAATAGACTTTGATTTGATTTGAATGGGGATGAATGTTTTATAAAAAAAAAATAGTCTTGATAATGATGACCTCTTAACCCTTTCAGGGTTTCGGCCGTACTAGTATGGTTTACGCACCAGGGTTTTTGAACATAAGAACATAAGAAAATAAGAAAGGAGGGAAAACTGCAGGAGGGCCCGCTGGCCCATAAATAGGCAGTCCTTTACAATTCATCCCACTAACAAAACATTTACCCAACCCAATTTTCAATGCTACCCAAGAAATAAGCTCTGAGTGAAAGTCCCACTCAAATTTCCCAAACCCTTCCCACTCATGTACTTATCCAACCTAGATTTGAAACAACCCAAAGTCCTAGCCTCAATAACCCAACTAGGTAGACTGTTCCACTCATCAACACCCTATTTCCAAACCAATACTTTCCTATGTCCTTTCCCAAATCTAAACTTATCCTAATTTAAATCCATTACTGCGGGTTCTCTCTTGGAGAGACATCCTCAAGACCTTATTAATACCCCCTTTATTAATACCTATCTTCCACTTATACACTTCGATCAGGCCCTCCCCTCATTCTTCGTCTAACAAGTGAATGTAACTTAAGAGTCTTCAATCTTTCTTCATAAGGAAGATTTCTGATGCATGTATTAATTTAGTCATCCTACCTGAATGTTTTCTAACAAAATTTATGTCCATTTTGAAATACGGAGACCAGAACTGAGCTGCATAATCAAGGTGAGGCCTTACTAATGATGTATAAAGCTGCAGTATGACCTCTGACTTCTGTTGCTTACACTTCTTGATATAAATCCCAGTAATCTATTTGCCTTATTACGTACGCTTAGGCATTGCTGTCTGGTTTAAGGTTGCTGCTCACCAAACCCCCAAGTCCTTTTCGCAATCTGTAGGGCTAATTTTCTACATCTTTTAAAATTATAAGTACTAGGTTATGGCACTCCCAAGCTTCAAAAACCTTGCACTTATCTACATTGAACTGCATCTGCCACTTTTCTGACCAAGAATAGAGTTTGTTTAAACCTCCTGAAGTTCCCTAACATCTACGTTTGAATCAATTATCCTACCTATCTTTGTGTCATCGGCGAATTTGCCATATCACTAGAAATTTCCCCTCATCAAAAATCATTGATATATATTATAAACAACAACGGGCCCAAACTGATCCCTGTGGAACGCCACTTGTTACAGACCCCCACTCGGATTTAACCCCATTTATGGACACTCTCTGCTTCCTGTCAGTGAGCCATGACTCGATCCACGAGAGCACTTTTCCCCCAATGCCATGGGTTTGCCACTTTCTTTAACAGTCTATGGTGCGGAACTCATCAAAAGCCTTACTAAAATCTAAGTAAATAATATCAAATTCTTTATGTGGTCAACAGCCTCAAAAGCTTTACTAAAGAAAGTTAATAAATTAGTTAGACAAGACCGGCCTCTTGTGAATCCATGCTGAGTATCATTAATCAAGCTATGCTTATCGAAAATGGCTTCTTTATAATCTCAGCTATAATTGACTCTAGTAATTTGCCTACAATTGAGGTCAGGCTTATTGGGCGGTAATTTGACGGTAACGACTTGTCCCCGTTTAAAAATGGGAGTTACATTAGCCATCTTCCACATATCAACACTACACCTTTTTGAAGAGATAAATTAAAAATATTAGTTAATGGTTCACAGAGTTCCATTTTGCATTCCTTAAGAACCCTTGAAAAAACCTCATCAGGACCCGGCGACTATTTTGCTTCAGTCTGTCTATCTGCCTCACAACCATCCACTAGTGACTGTGATGTTACATAATTTATCTTCTTCTAGCCCACTGTAAAAATTAATTACTGGAATATTGTTAGTGTCTTCCTGGGGTAAAAACTGAGAAAAATAATTATTTAAAATCAAGCACATTTCATTCTCTTGTCAGTAAGGTGCCCATATTTTATTTTTAAGGGACCTATCTTACTCTAACTTTTGTTCTATAGACCTGGAAAAACTTTTTGGTTAGTTTTAGAATCCCTAGAAACTTTAATTTCATAGTCCCTTTTAGTTTTTCTTATCCCCTTTTTAATGTCCCTCTAATGTCAATATACTGATTCAAAAAAGATGACCCTCACCTCTTTTGATACGCCTATAAACCCTTTCTTATGCCCTAGTAGATATTTGAGCCTATTATTCATCCATTTTGGGTCATTTCTATTGATCTAATTTCTTTATAGGGGATAAACGCTCTTGAGCAGCATGTATAGTGTTCAAAAACTTCATATTGATAGCTCTCTTCGTTACCCCAGTCAACAGATGATAAGTGTTCTTTAAGCCCATCGTAATCTGCTAAGCGAAAATCTGGACTGTTACTGAGTTATGGGCTACTATCGTACTTCCATTCAATGCTAAATGTAATTGTTTTTGGTCGCTAGCACCCAGTTCCCTCTGAAATTTCTAAATTATTAACAAGGATTCATTGTTTGCCATAACTAAGTCAAGCAGGTTATTTCCCCTTGTAGTTCTGTCACAAACTGCTTCAAAAAACAATCCTGAAATACTTCTAAGAAGTCGTACGATTCAAAATTTCCCAGTCAAGAAATTCCAATCAACATGACTAAAGTTAAAGTCTCCTAGAATTACTACTTTATCGTGCCTTGTGGCCTTAACAATTTCCTCCCATAGTAGTTTCCCTTGGTCCCTATCTAAGTTGGGGGGACGGTATATCACTCCTAAAATCATTTTTCCATGCCCCTCTGAAAATTCTATCCAAACAGACTCTGTATGTGTTACTTCAGACTTAATACCCCGTTTTTATGCAACAGTTCAAGCGATCTCGGACGTACAATGCCCCCCCACCCCCCTCCCAATACTTCTATCTTCTTGGAACAATTTAAAACCCTGAAAATGACATTCCGCAGGCATGTCCCGACTTTTTGAATTAAACCACGTCTCAGTTAAGGCAAATACATCAATGTTACCTACAAATACAACTAATCTCAACTCGTCCATCTTATTCCTAGCACTACGGCAATTACATAATAAACATTGAAAGACTCTCCTTTCTCTTTACCCTTCCTGCTCATTTCTATTTTTTTACTAAACCCATTACCGTCTTTATCACCCAAGGTCCCTGGCTTTTTAATATCTATCTCGTTCTTATTATTACTAGTTCCCCTAGAACTCGTAATATTACTACACTGGGACTTCACTTTTTCCTGCCAAAACCCATACCACTAACTATCCTATTTAAAGTCCTAACTGCTCCCTCCACTGCAGGTTTTTCCCGTGCTCCCACCCCACACCTAGATAAGTGAACCCCATCCCTACAACATGTCATTTCTGCCATAGAAGAGGTCCCAGTTGTCAAAAGAATGTTACCGCATTTTCCTTACAGTATTTGTCCAGCCAGCAATTGACACCAATTGCCCTGGACAACCATTCACTTCCAACCCCCTCCTGGCAAAATACCACATATGAGAGGGTTCCCACCCCTTTCTTCTAATTATTTCTATTGCTGACCTATACCTGCTAATCAGGTCCTCACTCCTACGTCTGCCAACATCGTTGCCTCCAGCACTGAGACAGATAATAGGATTGCTCCCATTACCTCTCATGATGTCATCCAGACGGCTAACAATATCCTCCATCCCAGCCCCAGGAAAGCAAACTCTCTGTCTCCTACTCCTGTCCTTCAAGCAGAACCCCTATCCATATACCTAACTTGGCTATCCCCAACAACAACAATATTCTTACCTTCCTTAATGTCTTTCGTCGTGGGCGTTCCCATAGTCAACTCACATTTCGCGGGTAGCACTGAGAATGTATTGGAGTTTCCACAACAGTTTTCCAAAGGCAGTCTCTTTCTTCTTCATCGTTTCTACCTTTCCATTCGTCTTCTTGATCGTCAACTTCTTTCCCTGCTGTCCAGCCACTGACCAGTTTCCCTTCTTGACCTGAGGACTCAAAACAGGAGGACTACTACGAATCTTCTTGTTCTCCTCGGTCAATCGCCGAATTTCCAAATTCGCCAACCTCAATTCTTCCTTAAGCTGTTGGTAAAGTTGCTCGATGGAGGGCATCTTGCTTCAATTCTAGAGAGCGCGCAAACAGGTCTTCACAGAGCCAAGTACACGTCAACACTGCGCAAATGCCAACTCAATCAGGAGCTACTGCGCAGCACGTCCGCACGGCCCAATAGCGATGCGAACACCACCTAAATAGCGATGCCTAAATTCTAGCGCCCTCAAATCTAGTGAAAGCTGGTAAGCCTACATATGAAAGAATGGGTCTATGTGGTCAGTCTGCGCAGAATAAAAAAAATCCTGCAGCACACAGTGCATAATGAGAAAAAAAAAAAACTTTGACCGTGCTTTTGGATTAAAACAGTGACTTTGCACTTTATTTTCATATGGTATTTATTGGTGTATTCTAGCTTTCCTGGTCTCATTATATAAATGGAAGACATATTACAGAAATTGAGATGATTTTGACTGGTTTACAATGAAAAGTACCTTTAAATTGAGCTCAAATTAGCAGAAATGTTTGATTTTTACCAAAGATCAAAAGTAAAGAAATCATGCCAAGCGTCCAATACACGTCAACTGGTGAGTCTAATATTCTTTCAAAGTGCGCTGATATTATTTATAAACCATTTCTACACTAATGCCGTAGTCTGCATAACAGTAAATCTTCTATTTTTTTGTGAGAATAAAAATTCAAAGTGGAAAGCAAAAGAATGTAAGAGGGGCCTGGGGACATGACTAATGAACAGAGAAAATGTTATTTTAGTGCCAAGAATGTTTTTCTTGTTATTCTGGACCCTATTCGAAATTGGCATCTTTTGAAATTTGTGTGAAATTGGCAAAATTTTCTAAATTCTCACCACTGTACTGGATAGTTTGAAATCTGTAAATAGGTGGTTTCTTGTACTCATTTGATAGAAAAAATGGAGTTCAGCGAAATAGTTATATTTTTGTCGACTAGTACACTGGAATTGGGCCAAAAGTAGGGCTCAAAGTGGGCAAAATCGCCGATGCGTAAACATCGTTGAGACCGCTAACTTTGCGAGAGCATAAATTTCCCCAAGTTTTCCATCAAATTTCATACTTTTGGTGTCATTATGATCGGGAAAAGATTCTCTATCTTTTCATAAAAAAAGCAATATTTTTTTTTTTTTTTGAAATTTGGGTTGACCCTGAGAACAAGTCTCTGAGAGGGCCTGTCGACCCTGAAAGGGTTAAATCATTAAAAAACAAAGCAGGTGATCTAATAACTTCCACCATTCATATATAAAAAACTGCACACGACTGCACCCATCACTGCAACAATGTTTATCAAATCTGTAGCATCCTCAATCTTCCCAGCTATACTCAAGACACAAGGGGTTTTACCCCAATCCACAAAGGAGGTGATCCAACTGACTTAAAACAACTATAAAACCCTATCAAACTTGCCCTTACTTTCCAAGATTTTCAAAAAAATAATACACATCGACTTCACTCCTACCTTACATCCAACAACATACTTAACCCCCTGCCGGTTTGGGTTTAGCCCCAAAAAAAAAAAAGTACGAATGACGCTATTATACAAGTGCTTGAACTAATATACACAGCTCTTTGCTAAAAATGAATATCCTCTGAGGCTCTTCATTGACCTACGAAAAGCGTTTGATACTGTCGACCACAATCTCTTGCACCTAAAACTGAATCATTACGGCATCAGAGGACATTCTCTTGACTACCTAAAATCCTGTCTTAATGACAGACACCAGTATGTATATGCAAATGGAGTCAACTCTGCTATCCAACCCGTAGCTGTAGGAGTACCCCAGGGTAGTGTCCTAGGCCCACTCCTTTCTCATCTACATCAATTTTCTCCCCAATGCATCTAACTTCTTAAACCAATTCTATTCGCAATGACACTATTTATGTCTACTCCCATTCAAACCCGGCTGTAAATTAGAAACACTGTAAACAATGAACTGCTAAAGATATATACTTGGACGATGACCAACAACTCACTTTCAAAATAGACAAAACATACTTCATTCTGTTTGGGAACAGAGCCTTAAATACCAACTTTAAAATACGACTGTAATCTAACTTTCAGTCCCATACCCATCACATAGCCAAGAAACTTCCAAATCATAGGAGTCCTTTTCCCAAAATACGATACTATGTACCACAAATGACATTCCTTACCCCCGTACCACTCTCTAATATATCCTTACCTATCATTACCTCACCTAGGTATTTGTGCCTGGGGCTCAACTACAGTCAACCACCTTAGACCCTTAAAAAACCCAACAAAAGCTGCTTTTCAGGCGATAACAAGCTCCTGGCCAGACAGCACACCCCACCACTTTTCAAAAGACTCAACTTTCTAATATACAAGATATACACTCATATTATTTAGCCTACTACATATACAAACATTAAACTCCACTGTAAACCCTCCCCCAAAGCTACTCCTTTACAGTTACAAAAAGAATGCAAATCACAATACAAGGCATAAGGCACTTTTTAACATCCTTGAGTCAGTCCCCCTTACTATGCAAGAATGCTATGCACATGAAAGGGCCCAAAGATCTGCAAAATCCCTTTCCGGAACAGTCAAGGATCCCCTGACAACTTACTAATTTAGGACTTGGCTAAAAAATCATCATCTTCAGTATTAACCAAATCAACCAAAAAATCTGCAAATTAGTTTTATTTGTGACCACTAGGGTTTTAATTCTGCCAACCCCTAAATATCCACCTGAACCCCTTACGTAATTGTTTTTTGGGAATT
>NW_026505239.1:0-16019 GCF_026875155.1 Cherax quadricarinatus
ACAATATGGGTGCTAGGAAGATTATTATGACGGGCATGGGTTGATTAGAAGTTTTATTGAAGAAAGAGTAAAATTGGGAGGGGGGGGTGTAGGCTATAGATTGGGAGGCGGCATATGATAGTGTAGAAAGGGAAGCGTTATGGAAGATTATGAGATGGCAGGGATTTGGAGAGGAAATTATATCATGAGCCAAATTAATGTATCAAGATGCATCCTTGCGGGTGCAGGTAAATGGAAGGTTAGGAGAACAAATTCAGATGAGAAGGGGTGTACGTCAAGGTTGTCCCCTTTCACAAATATTTTTTGCGTGTTTACAGGTTCCCTTTTATAGAGGAATTAGGTCTTATTAGCAGCAAATGGGGTTGGTGACGAAAGGGGTGGGGGGGGGGGCTGGCATTGTTGGATATGTTGATGACACAACGATTTTAGTAAGTGGTAACAGGGATTTGCTTCGGGTGGAAAAGTTAGTGAATGTTTTTGAAAAGGTTTCTGGCATGTCAATTAATAAGGAGAAAACGAAGTATATGGATCTTAAGGATGGGTTAAGTGAGGAATGTGAAGTAGTTGAAAGGTGGAAAAAGGTGGACCAATTACTGATATGTGGGATCGTTTATGTAAGTGATATCAAATTAGCACAACAAATAAATTCAGTGCATATTGTAGATTGTGTACTGAAGCGCCTTAGTGGTTTACGAGCTGCACACTTAAATTTGCATTAATGAGTGATTACAACGAATGTCCTATTATATAGTAAACTTTTGCATGTATCAGTAATATATCTGATACTTCATAGTGAGATACAAAGGTTACAAAAGGGCATTTTTAGATTCATTTGGGGTACTGGAAGCGAATGGTTAGGTAGAGCTGTTTTCACACTCCTGGTTGGCCGAGGAGGGCTGGGTCTTATAGCTGTTGAAAAGAGGATTATGAGTGTGTATTTGAAACGTAGTTATAAGCGGGAGGGGGGGGAGGGAAGGCGGACTTCATAAGATACGTCAGGATATGCAACGGTGGTGGGTGGGTAGGGAGTTCATAATAGGTGAGGCAATGTTACGGGTCATCATAAACATGAGAGATCCTTCACATATTAAATTGGGAAACCTTGATGGGGTGGATGGTAAGGCAGTGGTAGCGGTGGTAGAAGGGGTTTATCCGATGTATGATTGGCGTAATATTTGGGGGCGTTTGAACAAATTGTGTTTAAAACCTAAAGTACGAGAAGTTATGTATAGATTTTTACATGGGATCTTACCGTCTGGAATGGTTTTATTCCAAAAGAGAATACGGGAGGATGGGATATGCAAGGCTTGTGGCGGAATGGAGACTGTTTTCCATACGGTGTATTTTTGCGAATGTATTGAACTAATAAGGGTTTGGTTGGGTAAGGTAATAAGGTTAGTGGGAGGGGGGGGTTGCAGGTGTTGAGGGTTTTAAGCTTAGACATAGGTGGGGTGAATCACATGGTAGAGAATGCGGTAGGGTATATAATTACAGATTATATTTATATGTCTTGGGCTATGAGAGGAGCGAACGTATGTGAAAGAATTAATGCATTAACAGCAGCTTTTTATGGGACAAAGTGTAGGAATAAGGAGGTGTATGAGGGGAGATGGGAGAAGGATTTAAGTGAGGGTTAAAAGAATTTCACATTACGGGATTTACGGGATTTACGGGAGTTGAAAGGCAGGTAAGGGGGATGAAATGGGCTGGTTTCCTAGAATGGGCGGTAGCGTGGTGAGTTTGTTTTATGAATGTTATATGAGGTATGTCCGGGGTGCAATTTTAACATTATTCGTTCTGAGTGTTTCAAGTTCAATACAGTTATATTTGGAATTGTCGACTTATAACTACATATATATATGTATATGTATATGTATGTATATGTATATATGTATATATATATGTATATATATATATATATATATATATATATATATATATATATATATATAATATTATATATATATATATATATATATAATATATATGAATGAGTGAGGTGAGATGTTATCAACAAATTTTGTTGAAAACAAGAAAAAGTTTTGGAGTGAGATTAACAAGTTAAGGAAGCCTAGAGAACAAATGGATTTGTCAGTTAAAAATAGGAGAGGAGAGTTATTAAATGGAGAGCTAGAGGTATTGGGAAGATGGAGGGAATATTTTGAGGAATTGTTAAATGTTGATGAAGATAGGGAAGCTGTGATTTCGTGTATAGGGCAAGGAGGAATAACATCTTGTAGGAGTGAAGAAGAGCCAGTTGTGAGTGTGGGGGAAGTTCGTGAGGCAGTGGGTAAAATGAAAGGGGGTAAGGCAGCCGGGATTGATGGGATAAAGATAGAAATGTTAAAAGCAGGTGGGGATATAGTTTTGGAGTGGTTGGTGCAATTATTTAATAAATGTATGGAAGAGGGAAAGGTACCTAGGGATTGGCAGAGAGCATGCATAGTTCCTTTGTATAAAGGCAAAGGGGATAAAAGAGAGTGCAAAAATTATAGGGGGATAAGTCTGCTGAGTATACCTGGTAAAGTGTATTGCAGAGTTATTATTGAAAGAATTACGAGTAAGACGGAGAATAGGATAGCAGATGAACAAGGAGGCTTTAGGAAAGGTAGGGGGTGTGTGGACCAGGTGTTTACAGTGAAACATATAAGTGAACAGTATTTAGATAAGGCTAAAGAGGTCTTTGTGGCATTTATGGATTTGGAAAAGGCGTATGACAGGGTGGATAGGGGGGCAATGTGGCAGATGTTGCAGGTGTATGGTGTAAGAGGTAGGTTACTGAAAGCAGTGAAGAGTTTTTACAAGGATAGTGAGGCTCAAGTTAGAGTATGTAGGAAAGAGGGAAATTATTTCCCAGTAAAAGTAGGCCTTAGACAAGGATGTGTGATGTCACCGTGGTTGTTTATTATATTTATAGATGGGGTTGTAAGAGAAATAAATGGAGAGTCTTGGCAAGAGGGGTGGAGTTAAAAGATAAAGAATCACACACAAAGTGGGAGTTGTCACAGCTGCTCTTTGCTGATGACACTGTGCTCTTGGGAGATTCTGAAGAGAAGTTGCAGAGATTGGTGGATGAATTTGGTAGGGTGTGCAAAAGAAGAAAATTAAAGGTGAATACAGGAAAGAGTAAGGTTATGAGGATAACAAAAAGATTAGGTGATGAAAGATTGGATATCAGATTGGAGGGAGAGAGTATGGAGGAGGTGAATGTATTCAGATATTTGGGAGTGGACGTGTCAGCGGATGGGTCTATGAAAGATGAGGTGAATCATAGAATTGATGAGGGGAAAAGGGTGAGTGGTGCACTTAGGAGTCTGTGGAGACAAAGAACTTTGTCCTTGGAGGCAAAGAGGGGAATGTATGAGAGTATAGTTTTACCAACGCTCTTATATGGTGTTGAAGCATGGGTGATGAATGTTGCAGCGAGGAGAAGGCTGGAGGCAGTGGAGATGTCATGTCTGAGGGCAATGTGTGGTGTGAATATAATGCAGAGAATTCGTAGTTTGGAAGTTAGGAGGAGGTGCGGGTTACCAAAACTGTTGTCCAGAGGGCTGAGGAAGGGTTGTTGAGGTGGTTCGGACATGTAGAGAGAATGGAGCGAAAGAGAATGACTTCAAGAGTGTATCAGTCTGTAGTGGAAGGAAGGCGGGGTAGGGGTCGGCCTAGGAAAGGTTGGAGGGAGGGGGTAAAGGGAGGTTTTGTTGCGAGGGGCTTGGACTTCCAGCGGGCTGGTGAGCGTTTTTGAAGGAGTGAAGGGAGACAAATGGTTTTAATATTGACGTCCCTTTGAGTGTGAGCAAAGTAATTTATAAAGGGGGTTGGGGAAACCGGCAGGCGGGATTTGGTCCTGGGATGGGAAGAAAGTGCCCCCACTCTGAAGGAGGGGGAAAATGTTGCAGTTTAAAAAACTGTATGAAAAGCACCCTTCTGGCAAGACGTGGGGATGAATGAGGTGAAAGTTTTTTTTTTTTCGGGCCACCCCTATTTACAGGCCCCCATTTACGCAAAAATGTGGGATAGGGGGGGGTTGAGTTTGGTCAAAGGGGCAAAGGAAAAATTTACCCCCAAACTCAGGCAAAAAAACAGGCCCCCAGGGCTACCCCAGCCAAAACAGAAAGCGTCTAAACCAGTTGTGTTACTTCAAGGGTTGGTTACAGAGGGTTGGCAAAATCCAATTGGAAAATTATCTTTTTAATCCCCAAAATACATAAAAAAAACCTTAATTCTAAACGCCCAAATGAGGGTACACACAGCTAGCTGGGGGTTCACCACCATAACACTAGGCTTCGTCAGGTAGGCCGTCTTACACTACAACCTCATTCTTATTTCACACTCACCCCAGCACCCAGCAGTCGACCCGGGGTTTGAACATACGGGTAACCCATAAAACCCATGGTTGAGCTGAATAAACAAATGAGTGTACAACTACAAATTAAACTTAAAAACACAGCTTCTCCGACGCCAGCCTTAAAACCCCAAAGCAACGTCACGTGACTCCCCAAAAAACCACGCAAAACCCGGTCCCAAACATCCTTGGAAAATATTCATTCAATATTTTTTAAAATTACAGTTAGAGTACTTACAGTGCCCCCAAAACACATTATAAATTATAAATTATTCTTTAAATTTTAACATTCTTTTTTTATGGGCAAATTTCTCCACTGTATGTACTTACGATTCATCGGACCCTCCCTAACAGACCGTAATAAATTTTATCGCAAATTTTACAAGGAATCTTACAAACACATCTATCACATTTGGGGGAATTTCTTTAAAAAAATTTTTTTTACTGTATCAAATTTTTTGAATACAATTTTAATATAAAGTTTTAAAAAGAGAGGGGCATAAAAAACCAACTTTTCATTTTTTAGTTTTTCCCACCGAAGTGGCTAGTTTATTGTGCCCCCAATCCATCCTGTGGAGGGTTTAGGCGGAGCATATGGATACCAAAAGGCCTGGGAAAATGGGCCCCCAAAGGGTTAAAGGAATACATTGGTTTTTATCTACATATCTATATTCCTTATCTTTTTACAACAAATTTAGGAAATTTTGTTAGTATATCTGGAAAGGGAGAAAACCATTTTTTTATTTGGAATGGGCGGGTTGCCCCTTTCTTGTTTTAAAAAGTATTTTAGAAACTTTAAAGATTTTTAAATTCATTTTTTGGGGTTTTTAATCATTCCTTTCAAAAATTTTTTGGAATTTCCCTTAAAAACTCGGACTACAAATTCGTAAAGCTCTTTAGGGAAAAAATTTCTAGGGTGCTTAAGTATGTTTACCGTAGTCCCCCTGTAGACTGGAGAAAATTAACCCCCCCCTGGTCGGGCAAGTGATTTTCGGCCTCACAATCTTATCCTATCTATCCGAGACCTAGGGATTGGATGCACCCAAAGTACGGGGCTACTAATTAATTGTGGACTGTTAGATTATATTAGTTTAACTGAATGAAGGGGGGGTAGGATACACAGGTAATCCATCAAGGAAAACATTTGTACAAAACCCCACTACTTAAGTGTTCTCTGGTGGTCACTTTGATGTAGCTGGATCACTCGAAACCCTATCAAATTTACAACATACCTACTGGCCACCCAAAAGGTTGCTATAACTAAAAGGGTTACTTAACTGGGGTGATTAAAAATCCTTAATTCTTCCATTACCATCTCTTTTTCATGCCTGTACACCGCACTTCTCATTCCAGCAGGACATTTTCCCGCGGGTTTGTCCTGCTTTAGGTTTGACTCAAGGAGCTTTTTCCCGCTCGTTAACAACGAGGTCAGTTTCACTCGGAGCAAACGCTTATTTCATTCACAATTTTCCTTAACTTGCGTTATTATCATTATTACTTACATTCACAAGACGTTTTTAACGCTCATAACTATTAAAAAATTAGGGGGTCACTCCATTAAGGTCTGGGGCCGATGAACGGATTAACACACGGGTATTTCCCTGGACCACACCCATGGCCGTGCACCTGCCCCCCCTCGAACAGTATTCACTAATTTTCCCACCCCTTTACTTGATCCCCGTAAATCACGTTCCCTCACTCTTCACTGGGACAGTCACGACACTTCCTTTTTATGAATTGGGGCCCTATCGATCCTGGGCTCCGTAAAACCCCAGTTTCCCCCTTCCCCGGGTTTTCCCCTCAGCTCCTCCCCCGATTCAAAAAAATCCGCCTTCCTCCCCCCACACCCGGGCCATGCCCCAAGCAACTTTTGGGGTTTACCCCATTTTAAAATACTTTTGACTCATATGGGCACATAAAACACCTTTAGGCCTATATTTTCGGAAAATTTAAAAATTTTTTCCACATGCGGCCGGGCAAAAAGCGTTTTGACGATTTAAAATTGCGTTTCTCCAGGAGAGGGTTCCAGCCCTCTCTAGTTGCCTGTTTTTTTCCTGTGGGTCTTATACAGTTTCTTCTTGGCATTACCCGGGTCATGTTTTCAATATACTCAGTCACTTTCCCTTAGGTTCCTTGCACGGTGAACCCCATTTAATTCAAAGGGAATTAAATTTATTAATGGTACCAAACTTTCCCTGACCCGCACACACTTTGACGTTTCTGACAACCTTTGTGCATCTGGGTTAATGTAACTCCCTTGCCCAGAGGCCACAGTGTTGTGTTGTTCGTATAAATTTAAACAAATGTCACCGGTTGAATGTTCTGTCGGTTTAGCTTGGCGACCAAAAAAGTGTTCACGTATTTGTAAAAAGATATTCTTTGCCACACATAAACCCAATGAATAATTACCTTATTTAACATTTTGAATTGTCACTCAACCCCGTCACGTTATTGTATCCTCATCACTTCCCTCGGGATTATCTTTAGATAGGCCAGCTTCTAATTGTCCACAATTAGGTGAGGGGAGTCAGTATCTCCGCGTCAGGATGTCGCTCATTTTTGACGAGGGCGATTTTCACTCGATTCTCTGCCTCCACCAACCTCCCCGGGAAAACTCCCCCAAAATAAATTTCTTTTCCGTGTACCCCTTTACGAAGACACTTTTCACTTACCTATCATTCTTTCTACGTCCCCCCTGCCGGGGGGCTCTGGGAGTAAAAAATTTTCCAGACCACCCCCGCGGGTCAAAAAAGACTTACATCATCACCTTATTTAATTTCATCAAGTGTTGAGCACCCGTACAAAATTGGGTGGCATTATCTGAGTCAAAAATTTTGGACAGGATCGTCAGCTGAAATTTTTCCCGGAAAAGTGATGAACTTTTTCTGCAGACAAGCCAGCCACTTTAGATGAACACCCCAGTGTGTACAAGAAATAACATACAACCCTTCAAGGGGACACCATCGAAGTACCTGTCAAAATTTTTTGGCCCATATATCCACTGGGGTCACTCAAATGGTTTTAAATGCACGCGTTCCTTGGGCAATGGTGGAGGCCCTGGGTACATGTGGGTTTTCTGGCATCCAAACCGGCGCATATTACACACGACTTGAAAACCCCCCCCTTTTCACTTTGCCGTCCTTTTTGGAATCCAAAAGGTTTCCCAAATACAGTTTAAGGTATCCTGTACCCACCGTGCTCAGTTATTATGGGCTTAAAGACAATAAAGGGTTTGTCAGGGTGATTTTTTGGGCAGCAAATGGGGTTTGCTTGTTTTTCCCCCCAATTCAGCATTTTGAAACCTGTCTGCACCTAATTACATCCCCCCTTAAAACACCCCCAGCTTTTTATTATTGACCTTTTCACAAATTTTCCGTCCATCATGAATTTAACTATCCCTGTAGGTTTTTCTTGTCCCCTCTGTAGCCAGTATTTCAGGGGTGGGGAAAAGTAGATATTATCTTACTTAAAATTTTTAAACACTCCCCTGGTCCCCCTAATCACTTAGGAAAAGAAGAATACCTGTTATACAATGGAAAGGGGGATATCCGGAGGCGGTCTCACCGAATTTTCGCAGGAGCAATATGTGTTTTTTTCCCCGGCCAGTTAATTTTGTCCCCCAGCCAACTTGGCCCTTTAAACCACGTAAGACTCACAAATTTTCCTTAAGTAAAGCCGAGACAAGAAGTCACGGGGTTCTCGTCACCAGGAATGTGTTTAAAAGGGTTAAATATGCGACCCAAACTTTTTTATGTTTCTCCTGCATTTGATGGTTTTTCAGCGACCTGTTTTGTACAAACAATCTTATGTTACCATTACGAATCCATTGTAAGGATACCTCTTTCAGACCAAATTACGGTGTCGCTGATATTTACTCTCGCAATTATTTCTTATATAATTGGCTAATTTGAACCTACAAAATGGCCTTTAAATTTCCAACTGGGGAAGGTGCGTGATTTTTTGGAGCCCCCTTAGCCTTAGACAAAAAGAGAAATGGCATTTTAAATTTTGAAGGTAAGCGACTGCTCCATTGCAAAATTTTCGAGATCGCAAAAAGTTTGGATACATTTCTCCCTCTTGACTGGCCCAAAATTTAGGGGGAACTTAAAACTTTGGTATTTTAAATTTTCCCCCCCATTAGTTTTCCCCCTTTTTCAACAAATTCCTAGGTGGGTTTTTCATCCCAAGCACACTTGTTCGCTTCTTGTATCAAAAATTTTTTTCCTCTTAGGGTAAGTGGGGACACTAAGCCAGGGTCGAAGCTTTTTAAAACTTCTGCAAGCAGATCTTGGTTAATTTATTGGGCTGTTGTGTCATTAACTTTAACGATAACAGTCTCCCTCTGTGCCCAATCAGTCCCAGACATTAAAATTTGGAACTTCAACTCCAGGGTTGTCTTTTTTTTTTGAACTCTTAAATGGACGAATTACTGTTCCATTCCCTCGGGGGCATATTTGCACCTTGCTTTATTTCTTAGCCCTGGCGATAGCTCTTGTTCCTTTCTTCAGTAGAGTCACCCCCCGGGAAAATTTGTCCACAAAAATTGTTTCCCCCTTACCCCACTCAGGGACCACCCGTACGCTTAGGTGTGCTTTTATCGTTCCCGGGGGAGGGGAAGGACTGGAGGTAGCACCAAACAATCCCTCCTGAAGGAAAAGTCTTCGGGGGGACTAAGTGGGTCACTAGGTTTCTGGGCCATAAGAACCTAGTGCAATCCCGGCGCTCCTGCAGACCCACTCTCAGGAAAGTTTTTACTTTTCTCCCGTAAGGCAAAATTTTTAAACCCCTAAGTTTTTTTGTAGTCTCCCAGTTTTTTCCGTCAACGAGGGACCTGCATCAAACAGTCATTAAAACTGGTACACTTTTTTTACCCCTGGCATTTAAATTAACACAATCCTCAGGGAGGGGTCTTTGAATCCTTCTTACCCCGTGATGTGGCAAATAGTGACCAAAAATTGGGTTTGCTCGGGGGGGTACCTCCTCTATGAATTTTTATTTAATGTCATTAATTTATCTCGAAAGCATCAACTTTTTCTGGTGTCTTCCCAAATTGTGGAGCTGACCCTTTTAAATTTTTGCCCATAAGCCACCCGGAAATTTAGTTGGTAGGTCTGGATGGTTCAGTTTCCCACGGAAGTCCCCCCCCAGTATTGCCAGATTCAAATTTACATCCTTTGGTTTTGTTCTTGGTAAAGGAATCTCTGGACTTTTTCATTACATTGATCCCTTGCTGTCCAAATTTCCCCATAATTTCACACGGGTTCAAATTTATCCTCTTTTGAGAATATTTATCTGGGGTGAACTTCAGGTAAGAACACCCTAACTGTATTTATGGATTCCCCCATATTTCATTTTCGGTACGGGGAAGCCTGCCATACATACGTGACCCCCGCGGTCTTAGAAGGGTGACTCCCATTTTTTTTTACCTTTAAAAAAGGGGGCATAATGGTCATCCCTACCAAAATTTATTGGCCCCACCGAATCATTTTTTATATGGAAGGTGCCAAATCTACCTTTCAAAAAGCCTTTCGTGCGTTCCAAAAGCCCTATTGTAGATATTTTTCTGGGAGCCTATCCAAAATTGGGCATTAATACGTTTTCCTCATTCCCAGGCCGGGAATTTTAAATAAACGGTCTATGACTGGGCCTTTATTCGAGAGAAAGCCAGATAGCTTGATTAGCAGGATCCCCCATTTGTCCTTTTCCCCATTAAGGCAGTTACGTTTTATGGGGTCTTTGTGATCCCTGACCCAGTAATGTGTTCATTTTTGGGTTTACCCCTTTTTATCTTTAAATACCACATCCAACACAGGCAAAACTAACCCAGTAGGCCATCTTTTCCCCGTTAGCTGCATCTTTAGTGGGTCTGTTGTGTTGGGGTTTTAAACATATCAGTATATTGTTACCATCTTTCATAGATCTGCCCTTAACATGCATTGTTTCTTCCCCCTTTTTACTGATAACAAAAGTGCATTTTGCCCCCGGCAAACCCCTTTAATATGATTTTCCCAGACACCTGAAATCTAGCAAGCCCTTTCCCAAACTTTCCACTTTAACATCCCATGAAAATTTTAGGGCATTACGTTCTTAGGAAATGAGTGCCGTTGCAGAAATACAATCTCTCCTTTCCCTTTCCTGACCTCTTTCAAATGGGGGACCCTTTTGTGGTACTTCCTCCTTTGCTTTGGGGTGGGAACCACTTTAAATGGCACCTGTCACTTTATACTGCCTACGTAACCCGGAATGGTGGCTTGGATTAAATTTTATATTTGGATAAGGTTTCCTTTTTGGAAATGGCGGGTGCACTGGGGGTAACGTGGTATTTCCTAGGGGGAAGGGGGGTTTTGGCTGTCTGCAGTTGGACAATAGCCTTTCAGTCCCCCCCTCTTTTTCTTCCAACCCGAAAATAACCTTGTGATATCGTTAGATAACCCCTCTATGGTCTTTTTGGTTCAATTTATTCTGAATCAAGGCACTCAAAACCACTCTGCTCCCCCAGTATATTTATTTTCAAGGTTTAAAGTGCTTTCTAGTTTGATCCTAAACTGCTGTAAACGCTGCGGTTGTGACTGGGCTTCAAATTACCAAATTAGCTACTAGGTCCCGCTACTTTGCTCCAAATTCTGTAAGGCTCCAACAAGCCCCGCCTACTATAGGAGTCATCACATTTGGGAATGCTTGTATGGAAAAATGCGCATCTCCCCTTATTGTCCCTTTAAATGCATAAATTTTGGGAACCTTGCAAGACATCCTATCATGTACGATGCTTTAAAAATAGACCAAAAAATCCTCCCGGGGTTTCCGGATTAAAAAAGGCATACATAAATTTTGGGAGTTTTGGTGTTCCTCGACTTTCCTTACTAGGTTGACCAACAACATTGTTTACACCCTTTACCCTTTTCCAAAGCCTTAGTTTTTTTAGGACACAATGTTGTCCTCCCCCCCTTAAATGTTGATCCAGCAGTCCTCCCTTTCAGCTCTCTGCACAATTCTCTAGCGCTCTTTTTTATAGTCTTTAAACCCAATTATATGATCATGTCTATTTTCCCAAGGCTCAGGGTGCTTTAAATTTATCAGGGTTTACCCTTCTTGTTTCTTTTAAATCCATCACTTCTTGTATGATTTAGTAACAGACCCTTCCCGGGTTGAGTGCGCTTTTTTTGCTTTGGCATCCCTGGATTTTCCGTGCACTAAATTCCTCGACCCCGCCATGGTTAGGGAATTTAAAAATCACCCATTTTATACCCTTAATAACGCCTTATAAGAGTAATTCTTGCACTTTACTCTTGTATAAATCCTAGCCCCCCATGTTCTAGCAATTTTTGGGCTAATTTCATCATCACCTTTTATTAAACTTGTGCACCCTCCCGACTTCCTTCAAACAGTACTTAATTTTTAATAATAATTCAATTAATTTTTTTTTCCTGATTTTCCGGTTCACGAAGGACCCCGGGGGAGATATGGGGAAAAAATTTTCCCAGGGTGCTTAACTGTTGTTTTCTAGTCACCCCGTGTAGCTGTGAAAAACTTAACACCCCTGGGGCGGCAAGTGTTCCTTCGGGGTCACAAATTTTTCATATACCGAGACCATATGGATTTGGGTAGCACCCACAATACGGGGGTTTTTTAATTAAATTTTGGACTGTATGATTATATTGTTTACGAATGAAGGGGGGGGTAGGATAAATGGGTACATCCATCAAGGAAAACATTTGTACATAAACCCCCTACTTCCAGATTTCCTTTGGGGGTCATTTATGTAGCTGGATCATCGTAACCTATCTAATTCAAAATACCACTCGGCCAGCCCAAAGGGTTTCTATAACTAAAGGGTTCTTAACTGTGGGGGATTGTAAACCTTAATTCTTCCTTTCACCACTCATTTCGAGTCCCGCTACACCGACAGGGTTTATTCCCCAGGACGAGGATCCCCTGGTTTGTCCTGCTTAGACGTGTGACTAAGGAGCTTCCCCTTTCCCCTTCGAACAACGAGGTCTAACGTGTTCCTCGGAGCAAACGACTTATTTTACTTTCCTATTCTCTTAATTAGCGTTATTATCATTAATTACATTACAAATTTACAAAAGATTTAAGTCTCTAACTATTATAAATTAGAGGGCACTCCATTAAGGTCTGAGGGCCCATGAACGAAAAATTAAAACACGGGATTTCCCCCGGACACACACACCATGGCCGTGCACCTGCCACCCCTCGAACGTATTTACTAATTTTCCACCCCCTTTAATTGACCCGAAATCACGTTCCCCCACTCTTCACTAGGGGCAGTCACGGCAATTTCCATTTGAATTGAGGGGCCCTTTTTGACCTTTGGGCTCCGTGAACGCCAGTTTCCTCCTTCCCCGGGTTTCCCCAGTCTCCCACCCGATTTTAAAACAATCCGCCCTTCCCCCCGCAAATCCCCGGGATGCGCCAGCGAATTTTGTTTTACTCCATTTTCAAAAACATTTTTCTCATATGGGACATAAAACACCTATTAGGGGAAAATTTCGGAAAATTAAAAAATTTTTACAGCTCTCAAAAACATTGATGAGAAAACAGACAGTTTGACTTATCTTGATGCGAGGAATAAAAGTGGACTAGGAACAGTTTTTTGTAGGTTATCGTAAAACCTCAAAAAACTGCTTTACTTTTATAGTTCCTGATATGTGGTAGTCACGAAAGCGCTTGGGAATTTTCTCTATTCTTCGAGTGGGGTTTTTTGCATATATAATATTATTTTATTAAATTTATATATATATATTTTTATATATAATTTATATATATATATAAAATATAATTAAATATAATATTTATTATATAATATAATTTATATATATATAATAAATAAAATTTATATATAATTTTTATAATATATATTTATATATATATATTTTTTTTATTATTTTATATATTTTATTTTTTATATAATTAATTATATATTTATATATTATAAATTTTAAATTTTAAAATATTTTATTTTTTGATTTACCATTATTTTGGGAATGATTTTGAAAACTTTTGTTTTGAAAATGGTTTTTTGTTTTTTTAATTTCAATTGTATTTTAGTAAGAAATTTTTTTGGTGAAAAAGAAGAATTTTGTGTTTTGATATATTTGGTATTGTTTTTCTTTTTTAAATTTTTTAATGGGGGGGAATATATGATGTAGAAAATTTTTTGAATTTTTAATTTAAATGGATGAAATTTTCTTTTTATTGCTTTTATATATTATGGTTGGGTTTAATTTACAAAAATTTATATTTATTTTTGGTATTACCTGAATGGAAATTAAGTTGATTTTTGGTAAAGTGGTTTTTCCTTTTTAAAGGCTTTTTTTATATGAAATGGTTGAAAAGTTCCCAACCCAATGGTTGGGTTTTGGTAAATTTTGTGGATTTCACTTGTAATACAGTGGGGAAATGTAGGCCCTTTGGTTGGGTAAATTTTGATAAATTGTAATTTCCTTTTAAACCCCCTTTATTAGGGGAAAATTTTGGGTAGAAGGGTTCTATATATTATTGAAAAATTGAGCAAATTAATTTTGAGGTAATGGGGCAATTTTTTGAACCCACCCCTGGCGGGCCGTAGTTCTATGGGTTTTATGGGGGATAGGTTTCCTTTTTGTTTTGAAAATTGGTTTAATTATTAACCTTTTTTTCTTTATTTCAAGCAAAGGTTTGCTGTAAGAAATAATAAAAACTTTTATTTTATTTTCTAGGGGAAATAAGACAAAAATTTAAATTTAAATTAATTGGTTGCAGTTTTTAAAATTTAAAACCACATGATTTATATAGGAAGTTTTAAGCCTTCTTTTTTAAGGGAAGGGGAATTTTTAATTTTATGATTTTAGTTTTTAAAAAATTAAACGTTTTTTAGTTTTTTTCAAATTTCACTTTATGGTTTTTTTTTGCATTTCATTTGTAATTTTAAAAAAAAATATAAAAAAAAAACAAGGAAGTTCCTAAAAATGTCCACACACAATATAAAACTTAATTTTTTAATTTTGTCCTAATCTTATTACAAACAAATGTATCCACAAAATGGGATTTTAAAAAACAAACATACAAAATTACTGCAAGCCCAAAACATGTAACCTTTAACATTTTAAACAGCAATTAAAGTAAAAAAATTAAAGCTTAACTTAATTTAATTATTTACCCATTGGAAATAACAGTGTTAAACAGTTCAATCAAATAAAATATAAAACCCTAAAATTAACATAAAAACTTTCAGGGCAACCTCCCAAAAAAAAATAAACACCCTTGCCCAACAAACCGGTTAAACATTAAACTCTTTACTTAAAAAAAACTAAAAGAAATCAAGTCCCAAAATCCCCAAACATTTACAAAAATTTCCGCATTTTTTTGGAACCTATGATCCCGTTTTCCCCCCCTGCTTTTCAAGGGAAAACCAAAAAACAAGTTGGAGCAAATCTCAATTATAGGGTTAAAAACCCCAAATTTACAAGTCATTACCTAAATCAAAATATTTCCCCAAAAAAAAAAGAAATTTCAAAATTGGGGTTAACCATTAAAAATCTTCCACCTCTTATTGGCACCTAAAACAAGTCAAATCCCTTTCCTAACAAATTCCCCCCAAATCGCCTTCCCAAACCCAAAACCCCCCCCGGGGGAAAGGAACCCCCGTTCCCTGCCCCCCGGCCATAAATCCCCTAAAAACCCCCCAAAGGAAAATCCTTAACCCCCGGGAAACCTCCCACTTCCTCAAATTTTCCCTTTCACTCTTTTTTTAAAAAATCCCAAATTCCTTCAGTTCCCCGCCCCTTTTCTTCATTCCCATGAATAAAAACCAAACAAACACAAAAATAACCTCCCTTTTCCCCCTCCCACCACATTAAAAAGACTTCTCAAAACCCGACCCCTTTCCCCCCAAATACCGGGATAATTTCCCAACCATTCCCGCCCCCCTAAAGGTTTCGCAAAAAAAAAAAAAACACATGAAAGCTGATTAATCTACCCCCAAAAACCTCCCCACCCCCCTTATTCCCGTAATCAACCCAATCAATACTTGAAATATACATTCTCCTCGTGGGCGGTCCCCCTTTATCACCCCAAAGTCTTTTGCACTTGGACATCCCTTTTTTTCCCCTAGAAAACTTTTCCCTTTTCATGGACCCTAGCGCCAATCTGCTTAAAAATAACAAAAAATCCGATTCCCCAAATCTTCCCTTTCCCACCGGGTATCTCCCGAGTATCCCCCAATCCTTTTCCCCTCCCCTCCCCCCCAACCCTTTGAAACCCTGTTTCCAAATACCACCAACCTTCTTTTCCTGAATTAACCCCACCCCCCCAAGGGCCCAAAGGGTTCCCCCTCCCTTTTTTAAACCCCCAGATCCCAACCCCCAAAAAAAAATGGGAAAACCTGAAAACAATCTCGGGAATTACAACAAAGGGAAAAAATCCACATTCCAATTTGCTTTCAAAAGAAGAAAAACAAGCCCTTGGGAGGTATTAGATTTCGGCCCAATTACATTTTCCCCAAAATTCTATTAACAATTTACTTAAACTCCCCGCCCTGAGCATTACATTCACACCCCCCCCAAATTTTCAACCCTTGCAACCCCCCTCACCCCCCCACCCCGCCCTCCCCCCATCCCATTTCACCCAAATTATGAGCTTTGGGTTTTCAAAACCCGTTCCTGGCCGAGGTTTTCCC
>NW_026505240.1:0-15898 GCF_026875155.1 Cherax quadricarinatus
AAAAGATGGTAATCAGTCCCTCGGCCTTGGAGTTAGTGTTCACAGCATCGTGGTGGAGGAGAATCTGGAGCAAAGACAACGAACGAACGAACGAAAGTTCAGGTAAGATCCCAAATGGGATGACGAAGAATAGTGCTGGAGAGGAGTGTTCTTAGTCGTAGAAATAGAGCCAGGGCTTAACCCAGCAGCAAAGGCGATCGTGGGACAGATATTGAAAAGAGAAATTCCGGTTCTTCTGTTGGGACTCCGGTGGGGTGAGCTGGGAGTAAGGGACTTGCGACGTTTAGAGCTAGAGAGGAGTGCAGAACTGAGTCATGTCTTAACCCAAAAAAGCTAAGGCGAACGTGGGTCAGAGAATGGTACCTGTCTTAGAAGGTACCTGTCAGCGGATCCAAGGTTATTTGTAAGTAGGGTTAGGAGCAGATCATGCAAGGAGTAGAAAAGGTTGTGTTGGTTTGTGGTCTGCGAATGTCTTCGTCAAGGAGAGAGGTCCAGTAGTCATGTCGTGTCTCAAGTTTGTCTATCTGTCTGTCACTGAGCCTCTTCCAGTACAGATTCAGCGCGAGGACGTCTAACTGGGCATGAGAGACTCGCTTGTGGCGAAGTCCTCCCATCTGACATCAAGGACCCAGCGCAGCGCCTTGTTCTGGACACCTGCAGTTTAAGTAAGTTTGTTTTTGCTGCAAGAGAGAGGGCTAGAGGAGAGTAAGTTATCAGAGACGTATTAGGGATTTGTAGAGGTGTAGTTTGGTGCGTTGAGAGGCATGTTTCAGCTTGTAGAGGCCCGCAAGGGCCTTACTAGCTATTGCATGCCTTGAGTGAATGTGTCCGTGTAAACGAAGAAGGTAGTCAAGATTAACGCCAAGGACAGTGACAGATTGTGTGATAGGGAAGTAAGTGCGGGTGTCAGCTGTTCTGAGTTCGACAGGTAATGGAGGATCACGTTTCCTGTAGTTAAAATACGTAATGCTGGATTTTGCTGCATTGGTTTTGATCCTCCATTTTTGTTCCCAGATGGCTATCCTGTCAACCTCATTTTGTGTGTGAGTGTATCTATATTGGCATGAGTGATAAGTTGTGTAATGTCGTCTGCATAGGCTAGTGTGATGGAGTTGTGGTATACAGGTGTTGGAATGTCGTTAGTGTATAAAATGTAGAGGGTAGGGGAAAGGACAGATCCCTGGGGTACTCCAGCATTTAGTGTGAAGTAGTCAGAGTAACAGCCTTGGAATTTGATTCTCATGGTACGGCCGTCTAGGAAGTTGCAGAGGAGTTTACGAGTATTGAGAGGCAGGTTGAAGTTAGTGCAGAGTTTGTACTTGAGCCCCTCGTGCCACACAGTGTCAAAAGCTTTTCAACGTCTTTTTGCAACCAGGGCTGTCCTGTTTCTTTGTTTTGTGTTTATGTGGATGTAGTTGAAAATGATGTTAATGGCATCCTGTGTGGATCTGTGTGTTCTGAAGCCAAACTGGCCATCTGAAAGTAGAGAATTATGTTCCAGGTATCTGCGAAGGCGATGATTAATGAGTTTTTCAAAGAGTTTTCCTAAAGTTTCGAGGAGGCTGATAGGGCGATAGTTTCTAGGGTCAGAGTGGTCTTTATTGGGTTTAGGAAGGAGGATAGCAGTAGCAGCTTTGAAGAGGGAAGGGAAGTATCCAGAGGCAAGGGGGTTTGTGTAGGCAGTAATGATAGAGTCAGGAAGGTGTTTCAGGATAATATGGTTTAGGCCAGAGGCACCAGGAGCCTTTGGAGGAAGGTGTCTGAGGAGAGTTTTAATGTCTGTGTTGGTGAAAGGAGTGTCGAGTTCTTGGGAGGAGGTAAGAGTGTCTAGATGTATGTGGCTGTCTGGTGTTGTTTCTTGTGTGTGTGCAGTGTTCCAGTGTTCTATGTTCTGAATGTGTTGAATAACGTTAGGGTGAGGTGGGTGAGCGTGGAAGATGTTCTCCCAGATGTGTTTGAAGATGTTGGTAGCAGCCTGTGGGTCTGAGATGTGTGTGTTGTTGTGGGTGATGTGTTTGAATTTGTTGCTGCAGATTCTAGAATCTGCAGCAATGAGTTCCTTGAGGAAGAATGCACTATAATTGAACAAGTATTTTCTAAACTCCACTATCCTCGTCACTTCATCAGAGACTGCAGACGGCGGGCATTAAACATCTTCAACACACCCAGAGAAGACACTGCCGAGAAGAGATACATAGTCCTCCCAACCAACTCCATTGCCAAACATGTTTCCAACATCTTTGCCAAAACATCATTCCAAGTATCTACCTCCACAACCACGACCATCAAGGACATCACCAGTAGTAGACAGGACAAGCCTCCATCCTCTGCAGGGGTATACATAATCCCTTGTAGTGACGCAACAAATTATATGTGGGCGAAACATCAAGAGACCTCCAAACCCACGTATTTCAAACACCAATATACAAGCAGGACTGACGATCAAGGAATGCCTGTGTACAACATCGCAATTCACACAACCATTTAGTTAACTACAAGAAACTCAAGACTTATAGCCACAGAAGACAACACTCAATAAAAAGAAGAATCCTGGAATCATCGCTCATCTCTACAACAAACAATTTCAACCAGAACAATGGCTTCTATAACATAGCTGAACCACTCGCCAAGAAACTTCTTCATCGCTATCCCACATAAGAACATAGAACACTGCAGAAGGTCTACTCAAAACTTGTCCAATACCCCTGCCAAGCTACCCAAGACTCTATAACCCCACCCAGTAGATCATCAGCTGCAGCATTCTCCACCTGACCTCAACATGACTATAAATACTCTCGTACCTTCCAACCCCAGGTAGATCCGTGTGTGACTTGAAAAAGCCCACTGTGTGGGTGAAACGTTGTCAATAAAGGATCACATTATACTGCATTTGTGTTTATATTTCCATTGTGTCAGTATTTTATACCATTTATTTCCACCTTTCTTGCACAACTTGTCAGACACTGCAACATCATGGAATCTTGGTTCAGAGGACATCTACAAGACCTTCACGGCTGCTGCAACTAACCCATCTCTTTGGGAAGGACCTACTTCCACTGGGGAATCCCGCCTACCAGTGACTTTGCCCTCGTCTGCTGCCCGTCCCTATCCACTGACGCCTATATAAACCGCCAGTCTTCTTGTCTTTGCTCCAGATTCTCCTCCACCACGATGCTGTGAACACTAACTCCAAGGGCCGAGGGACTGATTACCTCATCTTTTGTATATAGTTCTACTGTCTTCCTATTATGTCCTAGAATCTGTATTGATAAAGCCACTGGATGGCGAAACGTCTACTACAATAAAGATATCCAGATGTTGCACATGTGTCTTAACTTTCAGAGTTGTAGATGTTAGGTAAGACACATATGCAACAGTTAGGTATCTTTATTCATAATAAAGATACCTAACTGTTGCATATGTGTCTTACCTAACAACCTGTCGGTATTTTATACCATTTTAATGTTCAGAGTTGTAGATGCGTGGAACAGTCTTCCCAGTGGGGTGATTGAGGCTAGGACCTTGGGTAGCATTAAGAAGAGACTGGACAAATATATGAGTGGGAGGGGCTGGGTTTGATTGGTGTTAAGGGGTACAGGAGTTATTTCTTGAGTAGCTTTAGGTAGATGTCGTTTTGATAAGGACCTGCCTCGTATGGGCCAGTAGGCCTTCTGCAGTGTTCCTACATTCTTATGTTCTTATGTTAACAAGGTCTTGAGGATATCTCTCCAAGAGAGAACCCGCAGTAATGGATTTAAATTAGATAAGTTTAGATTTAGAAAGGACATATGAAAGTATTGGTTTGGAAATAGGGTAGTTGATGAGTGGAACAGTCTACCTAGTTGGGTTATTGGGGCCCTAGGACTTTTTGGGTATTTTCAAATTTTTAGGTTGGATAAGTACTTGGTGGGAGGGGTTGGATTTGGAGGGACTTGCCCCGGGAGCTTTTTCCTTGGGTGGCTTTAAAATTTGGGGTTGGTCAAATTTTTTGTTAGGGGGATGAATTGAAAAGGGAAACCTGCCTAGTATGGGCCAACGGGCCCTTTGCTGCAGTGTCCTCCTTTCTTATGTTCTTATGTTTTTTAAAATCCATTACTGCGGCTATCTTTTGGAGAGTACCCCTCAAGACCCTTTTTAAAATATCTCCCTTATTAATACCTCTTCCACTTATACACTTCGATCGGGTCTCCCCCCTCATTCTTCATCTAACAAGTAAAATGTAATTTAAAGGGTTTTTTCAATTTTTCTTCATAAGGAAGTTTTCCCAAATTGCTATGTTTTAAATTTTAAAGGTCATCCTATGCTGAATTTTTTCAAACGAATTTATGTCCATTCTGTAATAGGGGAGACCAAAATTGAGTTTCATAATCAAAAGTGAGGCCTTACTAATGATTATAAACCCTGAAGAAAATGACCTCGGGAAACTTCTTTGCTTACACTTCTTGATAAAAATTCCCAGAAAATCTTTTGCCTTTTTTATATGCTTAGGCATTGCTGTCTTGGTTTAAGGTTGCCCGCTTTCCATAAAACCCCAAGTCCTTTTTGCAAACCCGTATGGCTAAAATTTTAAAATTTTTAGATGAAAAGGTTCAGAAAAACCGCCAAAGTTATAAATTGGGCACATGTGCAACTCTTGGGTTTTCTTTTTTGAGGAAAAAGTTTCGCCACACAGTGGCTTCATCAGTCCATACAAAAGGGGAAAACTTGAAAAAATAGGGGGAGAAAGAGGTAACAGTTCCCCCCAACCTTGAGTCGAAATTTGGGCAGCCATCAATCTTGAATAGAATACGGCATACGTGCTGGGGAAGGGGCTTATAAACCGTTGGCAGGAGAGGTGCAGAAGTCATTAGGTCGGTAACATTTGTTCAAATGTTTAAATAGGGGGCGGCCCAAAAATTAGGCAAGCGAAGAAATTTTCCCCAAATTTAAAAATCCCAAGAAAATTTTCAGTGTCGACAGGTTTGTAAAAGAAAAGGTTCAGAGAACCGACAGGGTTTTAAATTAGACACATGTGCAACTCTTTGGGGATCTTTAAATTTAGGAAACTTTTTTTCCACCATTGGGTTCATCAAATCCCCTACAAAAGGGGAATCTTGAAAAAAGGAGGAGGGAAGAGGTAAACAATCCCTCAACCTTGAATCGATGGGTCAGTCCATCAAATTTTAATAGAACCCGGGTAAAAAGCCCGAGAAGGAGGGTTTAAAAACCGGTTTTGGGAGGGGAGGTGGGAGAAGTCATAGGGCGTGTAAAAATTTGTTCAAAGTTAAGTAGGTCCCTGCCCCAAAATTTGGCAAGCGAAGAATTCCCAAATATTTTAAAATCCCAATAAAGTTGCAGTGTCTGGAAAAGGTTTTTTTGATGAAGGTTCAGAGAACCGACATGTTGATAAATTAACACATGTGGGAACTCCCTTGGGGGAACTTTATTTAGGGGAAAAATTTTGCCACACAGTTGGGTTCAAACAGCCATACAAAGGGGAATCTTGAAAATAAAGGGGAATGAGGTAACCCGGGCCCTCCCAAACCCTTTAGTCGATGGGGGTCAAGGCCCCTCAATCCCTTTAATAAATACGGCATACGTGCTGAGAAGGGGCTTATAAACCGTTGGCAGAGAGGTGCAGAAGTCATAGGTTGTGTAACATTTGTTCAATGTTGAAGTAGGTCGTGCCCAAGAATTAGGCAAGCGAAGAATTCCCAAGTATTAAGATCCCAAGAAGTTGCAGTGTCTGACAGGTTTGTAGATGAATGGTTCAGAGAACCGACATGTTGATAAATTAGACACATGTGCAACTCTTGGGTATCTTTATTGAGGAAACGTTTCGCCACACAGTGGCTTCATCAGTCCATACAAAGGAGAATCTTGAAGAATAGGAGGAGAATGAGGTAATCAGTCCCTCAACCTTGAGTCGATGTGGTCAGTCCATCAATCTTGAATAGAATACGGCATACGTGCTGAGAAGGAGCTTATAAACCGTTGGCAGGAGAGGTGCAGAAGTCATAGGTCGTGTAACATTTGTTCAATGTTGAAGTAGGTCGTGCCCAAGAATTAGGCAAGCGAAGAATTCTTGGGATCTTAATACTTGGGAATTCTTCGCTTGCCTAATTCTTGGGCACGACCTACTTCAACATTGAACAAATGTTACACGACCTATGACTTTGCACCTCTCTGCCAACGGTTTATAAGCTCCTTCTCAGCACGTATGCCCTAAATTTTATTCAAGATTGATGGACTGACCACATCGATCAAGGTTGAGGGATGATTACCTCATTCTCCTCCTATTCTTCAAGATTCTCCTTTGTATGGACTGATGAAGCCACTGTGTGGCGAAACGTTTCCTCAATAAAGATACCCAAGAGTTGCACATGTGTCTAATTTATCAAAATGTCGGTTCTTGAACCATTCATCTACAAACCTGTCAGACACTGCAACTTCTTGGGATCTTAATATTTGGGGAAAATTCTTCGCTTGCCTAATTTTTGGGGCACGACCTACTTCAACATTGAACAAATGTTACACGACCTATGACTTCTGCCCCTCTCCTGCCAACGGTTTATAAGCTCCTTCTCAGCACGTATGCCGTTTTCTATTCAAGATTGATGGACTGACCAATCGACTAAAGGGTTGAGGGGCTGATTACCTCATTCTCCCCTATCTTCAAGATTCTCCTTGTATGGACTGATGAAGCCACTGTGTGGCGAAACGTTTCCTCAATAAAGATACCCAAGAGTTGCACATGTGTCTAATTTATCAACATGTCGGTTCTCTGAACCATTCATCTACAAACCTGTCAGACACTGCAACTTCTTGGGATCTTAATACTTGGGAATTCTTCGCTTGCCTAATTCTTGGGCACGACCTACTTCAACATTGAACAAATGTTACACGACCTATGACTTCTGCACCTCTCCTGCCAACGGTTTATAAGCTCCTTCTCAGCACGTATGCCGTATTCTATTCAAGATTGATGGACTGACCACATCGACTCAAGGTTGAGGGACTGATTACCTCATTCTCCTCCTATTCTTCAAGATTCTCCTTTGTATGGACTGATGAAGCCACTGTGTGGCGAAACGTTTCCTCAATAAAGATACCCAAGAGTTGCACATGTGTCTAATTTATCAAGTTCTACATTATTTAACTTATAAGTGTTAGGGTTATGGACACTCCCGAGCTTGAGAACCTTGCATTTATCTATATTGAACTGCATCTGCAACTTTCCTGACCAGGAATAGAGTTTGTCTAAATCCTCCTGAAGTTCCCTAACATCTACGTTTGAATCAGTTATCCTACCTATCTTTGTGTCATCGGCGAATTTGCTCATATCACTAGTAATTCCTTCATCAAGATCATTGATATATATTATAAACAACAACAGGCCCAAGACTGATCCCTGTGGAACGCCACTGGTTACTGATCCACACTCTCTGCTTCCTGTCTGTGAGCCATGATTCGATCCACGAGAGCACCCTTCCCCCAATCCCATATTTCACTTTCTTCAACAGTCTTTGGTGGGAAAACTCTATCAAATCCTTTAAACAAAAATTCTAAGTAAATAAAAATCAAATTCTTTATCGTGGTCAACGGGGCCTCAAAAGTTTTAAATTTCGAAAGTTAATAAAAAAATTAGCCCAAGACCGGGCCTCTTGTGAACCCATGCGGAGTATCATTAATAAAACTATGCTTATCGAGATGGCTTTTTAAAATTCCCCACCTAAAATTGACTCTAGAAATTTTCCCTTTACAATTGGGGTCGGGCTTTTGGGCGGAAATTTTTGACGAAACGACTTGCCCCTAATTTAAAAATAGAATTACAAAAAGCCATCTGTTGGATAAAACCAGGCCTTATCTCTAGGTTTTAAATTGAACTTTAGAATCTTCATAGAAAGGGCTTTTTGCAACAACAAAATAAAATGACTAGTAAAACTAAAAAACTGCTTCTCCCAGGGATGGTGATTTTTTTTGCATATTTAAAAGAGAAAATTTATAAATACAGGCCACATATTTAAACTCACCATGAAATCTGCTCACTAATATATTGATGTTAAAAAAAGAAATCACACCTTGTGTTGGCGCCAAAATGACACACCCCAAAACTGTTGTTGTTTTTAAAGGGGGGCCCCGAGAGGTTTGCATTTAATTATCCTGTTGCTGCTCCCCCAGGACAGAAACACTACAATCTCCCCCTTCTAAAAAACAAGACAGTAATCCCCCAAACTGTTAGGGGCAAACGACACGTCCCGCCCTTTCGTACCCCTTTTAGCCTCTTCACCCGGGTTCAATTTTTTTCCGGGGGGGGTTTTTGACTAACTGCGGGAGCAAAATCCCTATTCTGTAGGGGTATTCTAAAGGGGGTTTTCCCCAAGAGAAAACGAAGCATCTTTCACATCTATTGGTGATTTTTGAGATTCCACACTAAGGGGATTTCAACTGGGGCTAAATGTCTTATAGATCCTGTAGTCTCTTCACCTTTTTGGGAGCGAAAAAATGGGCGTAATGGGGAAATTTACCCTTGCAGGACTCTCCCTTTTTCCCACTAAAGGTCTGTCTTTTTCATCCAACGGTAAACTCTTCAGGAGAAGGGGTCCGGTTTACAAACCAATGGGCCCACGAAGGCTCCCCGAAGAAAAACCAAATTGTGAATATTAAAGGAGTTTTTCAGAGGGGTTTGCATTGGGAAGCTTTTGCACAGAAAATAAATTCTAATAGAGTAAGGGGCATCAGGAAAGGACAGTTTGCCAGTTTTTAAAAAGGGTAGATTGCGCGACTTTCAATGTCATTGTAATTTGCCTTCAATATAAAAACCATTGAACCGCTCCACTTGACCATTCCCTTGGGGTTTTGTACTTTTTGTTCTGCGCAGGCAATCCCTTTGCTACCCAAAAACCATGAATTTTCATTACTCAGAACGGGGATCCCCTGTCTAAATTGGGATATAAGCGGGCATCCCAAAAATGGAACAACTGTGAAAGACAACTAATAACAGTTGAACCCGTAAATATTTGCACGGGGGAACCCAAAAAGGGAAAACCCTTTGAATATTCATATACTATGGTAAGGAAATATTATTCTGATTTGTGCTTAGTAGGGGTCCTTTGAAATCTATTTCAGTCTCTCAAAAGGGCTGGGGGATTTTATGAGATAAAGTCTTTCTCTGGCGATGAAATTTTGGTTTTTTCACTCTCCCACAACTCTGCAATGCTCTGATCACTTGCCCGCACAACTTTCCCTGAGTAGGGCATGTTTTTTGATTTGACAAAAGGGTTACGGGCGGAAACCCTCCTGGGGACACAAACCCCTTTTTGGAGCCCCTGAATTTGATTTGAAAATTTTTTTACTTTCGCTCCACAGTGGGCCCCTGAGAAATGCATCGGTGAGATTTTTCTTTTGCCCCGGTCGGTACAGAATATCAAAGTCATAACACGATATTTCCATCCTCCAGCGAAATATCTTATCATTTTTTATCCTACTTTTGTGTTTTCTTGTCGAACATATACATAAAGGGAAACCTTTTGGGTCATCCTTTTGGTGAAATGTCTACCAGTTAAAAAATTTGTTTCCCATGGCGAACCCGCTTCTATTATGGTCTTGAGCCTTCCTTTTCTACAGCAGCATAACACTTCTCTGATCCTTTTCAAAGTTCTTTAAAAGAAGGCACGGGGCGTCCCCGCCTGGATAAACTTTCAGCAAGGCAAAGTCAGAGCATCCTTTTTTACTTCGAAAAGGTAGGGGCTCATCAAAGGCTTGAACTATTTAGGTTTTTTTAATGTCCTGTTTTTAAAAGATGGAAAGGCCCTTCTTCCCTTTCCCTTTTTCACAAGGGAAAAGTGGTACACTCAATTGGGGGGACTTTACTTGAAAAATTGTAGATCCATTGTGATTTAAAAAGCAAAGAAAACCAAAGTTTTTCGGGGTGACTTTTTGTTAAAGGGATTGGAATTCCCGTAAAAGGGCGTTTGTTGTTCAGGGTCTGGAATATTTAACTCCTTCCCACTACCTAACCAAGGAAACTTTAAACCCTTTTTTTTGAAAAAATGCACTTTTTCCCCATTGTAACGATATTTTCTTCTTTTGGGGAGCTTTCCCAAAAAATTATCAAGGGTTTTTCATCATGTTCCTCCCCGGGTCTTTCCCAAATGGTAACATTTTCTAAATACCATAAGTTCCCCTGAGTTGCCTTCCCCGAATGAGTGAATCCATAAAATTTGTTGGAAAGCAACTACCCCAATTGGGGACTTTCCCAAAAAGGGGCTTTGGAAACTGATACAGGGCCCTCACTAGCCTGAAACGCTTTTTAAGGTTTTTCTTCATTCCTTTAGGGGGGTTGAAAGATAGGCACTCCCGTAAAAATCAAATTTTGCTAAACCATAGTACTTTTTCAATTTTGTTCACTGTAAACATCAATTCGAGGTAGGGGGGACCCAACAAGAAGCGTAAATTTGTTGATTGTCTCAGAGTAATCGATAGCCAGTTTCCCTTTCCTTTTTCCCATAATTTATCCTTTAAAAACAACAACTGGGCACGCCAAGGGGGAATTTAAATCGGTTTTTATAAACCCTGCTTCAGCACCCCCTAGTTTCCTTCTCAAAGAAAAATCCGATCCTCATAAGAATAGCGGGGGTGACTTTGGGTGGGTATAGGATGGGGAATCCACGGGAAAAATTTGCAAAGAGCTTTGGGGGGTCTTAAACCCCTTTAAAATGCTAAGTCCACAGACAAAAAGAGGAGGAGTTCACCTCCATATTTAAGGTGACACTATCATGCAGGGTTCTGAAAGTCCCCGACCAAAGGGTAAAAAACAGAAACACAGGGGTTTTTGGGGAGAATACCCGAATGTACACTTGATAATCCTTTCCAAAAAACTCGAGATTTTTCCTTACAAAACCCAAAGGTCTGAAAAGAGAGAGATTTGATTTCCCCCTGGAAATTTGGGACCTGATGGGGTTTATGTACCGTCCCGGAGTGGGGTTTAAAATAAGTCAAAGGGTTTATGGGAAAATCTCTGAGCTGCCACTATCAATAAAAAAACCCTCACTTCTGTTCCTTTGATAATTTAATTTTACAACTGCCTTTGCAGTGAATTTGGAGTAGCTGCAGAAGTCAAATGTTGCCCAGAGTTTTTCCCAAACACTGGAATGTTGGGGCACTACTCTTTTTTGATGCATTACAAAAGAAATTTCTTTAGCAAAATACCTTTCTTGTGCATTTATGGCAAATTTTCTTCACGGCAGGACAAATTTTTTGGGCGTGGATGCCTTTAAAAAACCCCAAAAAAAACACAAACCGTACCTGCTGCTGCTTTTCACGAGGGAGGTTTCCCCCTAAAATTCTTGCAAGAGTCTTGGTCAGGGAATTTCAGCACCCTTAAACCAAATCCGGGGAAGGGTTAGTGGGAAATTTAAATTTTATGAATTCTTCTGGCTGAATCTAGAGCTCTTGCCCTGGGCCCAAGGCAGTGGCTAAAATCGAGAGTTTTATTTTTCCAATAAACGGTGCCTTATTATTGGGGATTTTCAAGGGCCCCTGATAAAAGCATCCCAGTTTGGGCTTCTTCACAATTTTGAGCATCTGTCACTGCTTGGGGAATGACAGTCCTTACCTTTAAATTTTTTAAATGCTTTTTTAAGGGGGTTTCCCTAAGGTTTTATCAAACTGCGGGGGCGAGGGTTGGGAAGGCGAAGCGGGCAAAGAGTTCATTTGTAGGTTTTAAAAAACTTTAACTTGGGGGGGGATACAAATTCGTAGGGAAATTTCACTCCGAAATAGCCTCAAACTAGGTGACACAAAATTTTATGAGCAGACTTTGTTTTTCTAGAACTTTTTTTAGGGAAGGGGTTCCCAAGGGAATTTTTTGAAAGTCTTAAACCCGGGGCTTCCATTCCCGACAGCCGTTTGATAAGCCCGGGGGCACATCTAGCCTCTCAGGTTTTAGTAAACGCTCCATTTGTGATTAGTCAGTGCAGGATCACCACCGGGTAGCCCAGATTCTATTTCAATAAATTGTTGGATAAAAACCAGGCCTTATCTCTGGGCTTTATTAAACTAAATTTTCATAGTATTTCTGCAACAAAAAAAATAAAATACTAGTACATCTAATAACTGTTTTCTACGGGGATGGTGATGTCTTGCATATGTCAAGAGAAAAGTTATAACTACGGCCACATATTTAAACTCACCTTTAATTGCATCACAATAAAAGATTTTAAAGAAGAGAATCACACCCCATGTTTTGGGGCGCCCTGACACACCCCAAAACGTTTTTTTAAAGGGGCCCCGAAGGTGGGTGCAGTTTTATCCTTTTGCTGTCCCCCCCAGAGCAGTACACACACCACTTCCACATATAAACACTACACCTGTTTGAAGAGATAAATTAAAAAAATATAATTAAGGTTCACAGATTTCCTTTTTGCATTCCTTAAAACCCTTGAAAAAACCTCACAGGACCTTGACTTATTTTGCTTCAATCTATCTGCTACAAAAACCCTTTTACAGTGACGTATGGATGAGGCGATTCATTACCTCTGTAACTGCCATATTGTGACCAGACTCCGGGGTTCATTACCTTTGAAAAAAATTCAGCTATCAAAATTTGGGGTCCAGTCCCCGGGCCCATTATGTACCTTTGTAATCTTTGACTACCCCCCCCAAGGTGGGGATGGGGGCATAAAGATATTTAAAATAAATGTGGTGTGTGTGTGTGTGGTGTTTGTGTGTTGTGGGGTGTGACCAACAATCAATATTTTTCACCAAAAAACTCATTACAGGGGTGACCGGGTGGAATGTAATTTCTCATTCCTATAATTTGTTCATGATTGTACCAAAGTATAAACGAAATACCCTTTTACAGAATTCATTACCCTTTTTAACTTGTGAGCTCATTTTCCTTTTTACCTAGTTTTACTATCAAAACTTTGGGGCCCAGCCCGGACCCATACACCTCGTAATCTGTAAATACCTTTGTAACTTGTCATGATGTGCCCGACTTTTCCTGGAGTTCATTACCTTTTTAAATTTTGAGTTCATTTTCCCTTTTTAAATTGTGAGTTATTACCTTTTAAATTTTGATTCTTACCCTGTAAATTTCTCAGGGTATCAAAACTTTGGAGTCCATCCCTGGGCCAATTATGAAACCCCTGTAATCTTTTGACTACCGCCCAAGATGGGAGGGGGGCATAATAAACAAAATTTAAAATAATTCTGGGCCCCTAAAAAAATGAAATTTCTAAATTTTTATATAAAAAAACTTTTTGGGGTTGTTTTAAAATCCCTAGCAACTTACGAAAAATTGGGGTTTTATTGGGACCAACCTTAAACCAAGACAGCAATGAAAGGTTTAAAGTAATAACAAATTTTTGGGGGTTTTTGGTGTGAACAAACCAATCATATGCAGCTTTTATAATCATTAAGGTACCTTTGTTTGAGTTGTTTGCTCCATTTACAAAATTTGGAAAAAAAATTTTTAGCCAAAGTATAAATTAATAATCTCAGAATCTTCCTTTAAAAAAATTAAAAAGCTCAATTTACTTACTTTGTTAGACAAAATGGGGGAGACCTTCGAATTTAATTGAAATATTTTAAAAAAGGGTATAATGGCCCCTTGGGAGTTCCCAAAAGGGAGTAAATATTTAAATTGTAAGTTTTAATTTAAAGGACATAGGAAATTTTGGTTTAAATGGGTAGTTAAAATTAGGGAACCCCTGTTTTTTGAGGCAGGATTTTGGTATTAAACTATTATAATCATATAAAAGGGTTTTGGATTTATGGGCTTCAACAGAGATATTTTTTAAAATGAAAATTTTGGGTAAAATGTTTTTTAAAGGGGAGAATTTAAAAGGCCCTCCTATACCGGCACCTTGGTTTTTTTCTTAGTTTATTTCATAGCCCCTTTTAGCTTTTCTTACCCCTTTTTAATGAAGTACATTTGACCCCAAACTTTAAATCCAACAGTTTGGAAATAGGGTAGTTGATGAGGGGAACATCTGCCTAGTAGGGGTTATCGGGGCAAAAACCCTTTTGAGATTTTTTCAAATTTAGTTGGATAATCGAGTGAGGGGGGTTGGGTTTTTGAGTGGGACGGGCCCCGGGGCCCTGGGGGCTAAAACTCCCGCTTCACACACCGGGGGGGCCCGGGGTTCGTTTCCCGGGCGGGTGGAAATTCGACCGTTTTTTACATTTATTGTCCTTTTCACCACCAATAGGTACCGGGGTGTTATTTGACTGTGGGGGGCGCATCCTGGGGACAAGATTAAGGGACCCCAAGGGAAAAATTTAGACAGTCCTCGATGAGCACTGACTTTTTTGGGGTTTTCCTGGGGGGGCTAAACCCCCCCGGGGTTAAAAAACCAACGAAATCTATCAACAAAGCTTGTTCCTTACCTGGATTTACCTGGGGAAAGTTCCGGGGGGCAACGCCCCCCCGGCCCGGGCTTGACCAGGCCCCCTGGTGGATCAGAGCAAACAAAAAGCTGTTGCTGCGGCTGCACGCAAAAACCAACGACGAGCCCCCCCGGCTGATCAGGAACTGACTTTTGGTGCTTTTCCAGTCCCCTTGAAGACTGCCAGGGTCTGTTGGGGAATCCCCCTTATGTTGCTGGGAGGGGATTGAACAGTCTTGGGCCCCCGACACTTTTTTGTATGGTCTCTTAACGTGTTATGGCACCCCTGCTTTTCATTGGGGGGTGGGCATCGTCGCCAAGTCTTTTGCTTTCGTAAAAGTGTTTTTTTTGCAAGTTTGAAATATTTCCCCTAGGATTTTCCAGGGGTAATAATCATGTATCTCTCCCTCCTGGTTCCAGGGGAAAACAGTTTTGGAACCTCAAGGGTCCCATAATTTTGGTGTTTTATCTCCGTTTTGCGCCCGTGAAAGTTTTCCCGTACTTTTTTTAGGGCGGCAATTTCACCTGCCTTGAAAAGGGGCTGTTTTGTGGGGCACAAAATTCCAGCCTAAAAACAATGACCTGAAGAGTGTCATCATGGGCTTGGCCCCCTATTTTGAAGGTTCTCATTATCCCTCCGCTTTTCTCAGATCGATTATACAATTTATGGGCCTTTAAGGTGAGACCTTCGACATGATCATCCCGGTCTTTGACGTTTGGTGTTTCGCTCTATTTTTTGGCCAGAATTTGGTATCTGAGAAGATTTTAAATTTTCCCCAGTTTACCCTATCTGAGTAATTTAAATTTCTCAATCGTTGAACTTCATATTGTTTTTTGCAGCCCACTGAAAGATTTGTTGATGTCCACCTGGGGCCTTGCAGTGCTGCAATGGAAGACACTGTCATGCAATTCGGGTGTCATCTGCAAAGGAAGACATGCTGTGGGTGACATCCTTGTCTATGTCGGATAGAGGATGAGGGAAAAAGATGGGGGCGAGTGCTGTGCCTTGTGGAACAGAGCTTTTTCACCGTACGCCCCGGACTTTACCTGTTTTACGACTACCCCCCCCCCCCCCCCCCCCTTTTCCCCCCCCTTTCCGCCCTTTTCCCCCACCCCCCCCCCCCCCTCCTCTCATTTTTTTTCTTTAGTGAAAGGGGTTTTATAGGGTCCAAATTTTCGACCGACCCTGTTTAAACCCTTTGCCCTGGGTTTGAAAAGGGGTTTTAGGGGTTGGGCCTTTTGGAACCCCCTTCAAAGTTTTTAATATATTTTTCTTTTTGTTTCTTTTTTGTTTCTTTAGCCCCCTTTTTAGGGGGATTCTGTTGAGAAACGGGGGGCCCCCCTGTCCATGTCCCTTTGGAATGGAAAAAAATCTGATGGGGTTTCTTGCTTCTTAGAACCAAGTTATATTTTGAATATGGGATGTTTTTTCCCTTTGGTCTTTTTAGGTCTCGGTGGGTTTAATCTTTTTGGCTTTTTTTTTTTATTTAACCCCGTTTTGGACGGCCCCCGGTCCATGGTCCCTC
>NW_026505241.1:0-38311 GCF_026875155.1 Cherax quadricarinatus
TATGTCAAGAACAAGGCTTTTTATTGAAATATATGTAAATATGTATGACCAAAGGCTTAAAGGAGCATGAAATACATATAATTTTTTATTTTTCGAATAATGAAAATGTAGAGAAGAATTTAATTTCAATACTCTCTTCCCCCTCCTATCTCCCCAGTCCTTCCCCAAAAATAAACAAAACAAAAAAACAAAAAGAAACTATTTGAAAATGCATGCGATTCCGACTAACTGAGGTAATGGATGATTGGTGGAGCTGAGTGAAGATAAATGCCATGTACTGAGATAGGACAAAGCGCTGACAAACAGCAGGAAGAATATCTATTTTGTGACGCCGGAAGATCATACAAATATAATCGGTAATAAATTCTTATACTTTGTTGTCACACTACACACCAGCCTAAACATGTGTTAATAATAAACGCTGAAAAAGCTGTTCGCAACATATGTTAGGCCAGAACTGGAAATTGCCGCGGCCTACGCAGCGCTAAAACGCTTGCCTCGACAAATACATGAAGAGAAGACTGAGCAGGTCGAACGATGTTGTACAAAACATCTCCCAAAAGTTACGATGGAACAATAAAGAGGCACAATACCGTGACTGGAACAATGCAATAAATAACACACACATCGCGACTCACGAAATCGAAAATAACATGACTGTAAACAAAGAGTGCGTGTGAACCCATGGTGAGTGAGTTGTCAGGACTCACTCACCATGGTGAGTGAGTGTCAGGACTCACTCACCATGGTGAGTGAGTGTCAGGACTCACTCACCATGGGGTTGAGTGAGTGTCAGGACTCACTTACTATAGTGAGTGAGTGATAGGACTCATTCATCGTGGTGAGTGAGTGTCAGACTCACTCACCGTGGTGAGTGAGTAGTGTCAGGACTCACTCACCGTGGTGAGTGAATGATAGGACTCACTAAACCGTGGTGAGTGAGTGTCAGGGACTCATCTCACCACGTCTTCAAACCCCCACCGTGTTCCCTGAAATGTTGTATTATAACTTGCAAATGAGTGAAACTGTAACATATAGACACGTTACGGTCCGACTTGGACAGAAACGTCATAAATTTCTTTTCCAATATTTCGGGTTATTTAGAAATATTATTATATTATTCTTATTACATTATACAGAGGAAAGATTAAAAAAACATGAGATGGTAGGAGAAGAGGAGACATGATAACAACATGCAAGGTCAGGAAGGAATAAGACAGAACGAATGCAAAGGATTTCTCAGCTTCTTCCAGAGGGAGAGAATGAAGCCCAGAAGTTGTAAAGAGGAGGAGACGTCGCGCTCGAAGCTTACTAAGAGACATTTTTGATATAATACCTTAGTGGAACAAGAGAATGAGACGAACACAGTAGTGGAACAAGAGAATGAAACGACCACAGTAGTGGAACAAGAGAATGAAACGAACACAGTAGTGGAACGAAGAGAAATGAGACGAACACAGTAGTGGAACAAGAGAATGAAACGACCACAGTAGTGGAACAAGAGAATGAAACGAACACAGTAGTGGAACAAGACAATGAGACGAACACAGTAGTGGAACAAGAGAAATGAAACGAACACAGTAGTGGAACAAGAGAATGAAACGAACACAGTAGTGGAACAAGAGAATTAGACAAACACAGTAGTGGAACAAGAGAATGAGACAAACACAGTAGTGGAAGAAGAGAATGAGAAAAACACAGTAGCGGAACAATAAAATGAAGTAAACTCAGTAGTGGAAGAAGAGAATGAGGCAAGCACAGTAGTGGAACAAGAGAATGAGGGAAATACAGTAGTGGAACAATAGAATGAGGCAAACACAGTAGTGGAACCAAAGAATGAGGCAAACACAGTAATGGAGCAATAGAATGACTCAAACACAGAAGTGGAACAAGAGAATGAGGCAAACACAGTAGTGGAACAAGGAGAATGAGGCAAACACAGTACTGGAACAATAGAATGACACAAACACAGTAGTGGAACAATAGAATGAGACAAACACAGTAGTGGAACAATAGAAAGAGTCAATTACAGTAGTTGAACAATTGAATGAGACAAACACAGTAGTGGAAAAATATAATGAGACAAACATAGTACTGGAACATTAGAATGATATAAAACTGTAGTGGAACAATAGAATGAGACAAACACAGTAGTCGAAGAATGGAATGAGACAAACACAGTAGATGAACAATATAATGAGACAAACACAGTACTGGAACAATAGACTGAGAGAAATGCAATAGTGGAACATTGGAATGAGACAAATGCCATGTGGAACAATAAATGAGAAAAAAACACAATATGAAACAAAGAATGAGACAAAAAAAGGAAAAAAAAACCCCAAAAAAAAAAAAAAAAAAAACCCCGGGGCCCCAAAAAAAAGGGGGGAAAAACCCCAAAAAAAAAAAAAAAACCAAAAAAAAGAAGAAAAAAAGGAAAAAAGGGGGTAAAAAAAAAAAAAAAAAAAAAGGAAAAAAAAAACCAAGGGGAAAAAAGAAAAACAAAAAAAGGGGGAACAAAAAAAAGGAAAAAAAGTGGGAAAAAGGGAAGGGGAAAAAAAAAAGTAGGGGAACAAAAAAAGGGGAAAAAAAAAGGGGAAAAAAAAAAAGGGGAAAAAAAGGGCCAAAAAAAAAAGGGGGGGGGGGGAAAAAAAAAAACAAAGGGGGAAAAAAAAAAAAACAAATTAAAAAAAAGGGAAAAAAAGGGGAAAAAAAAAAGAACAAAAAATTTTGGAAAAAAGGGAAAAAAAAAAAGGGGAAAAAAGAATTTAAAAAATTTAAAAAAAGAAAAACAAAAAGGGGGGGAAAAAAAAAAAAAAGTTTAAAAAAAAAAAAAAAAAAAAAAAAAGGGGGAAAAAAAAAGGGGAAAAACAAACCGGGGGGAAAAAAAAAAACGTAGGAAAATAAAATGGGAAAAAAAAGGGGGAAAAAAAAAAAAAAAATTTTAAAAATTTGGGGGGAAAAAAAAAAAAAGGGGAAAAAAAAAAGGGGAAAAAAAGGGAAAAAAAAAAAAAAAGGGGAAAAAAAAAAAAAAAAAAAAAAAGGGGGGGGGGGAAAAAAAAACCCCCGAAAAAAAGGGGGTTTTTAAAAAAAAAAAAAAATTAAAAAAAAAAAAAATTTTTTAAAAAAAAAAAAAAAATTTTTTTAAAAAAAATTTAAAAAAAAGGGGAAAAAACCTAAAAAACCCCCCCTTTTTTAAAAAATTTTTAAAAAAAAAAAAGGAAAAAAAAAAACCCTAAAAAAAAAAAAATTTAAAAAATTACGGGGAAAAAAATGGGAAAAAAAAAAACCCCAAAAAAATTTTTTTAAAAGGGGGGGAAAAAAAGGGGGGGGGGGGGCCCCCCCGGGGGGGGGGAAAAAAGAAAAGGGGGGGGGGAAAAAGAAAACCCCATTTTTTGGGGGGGAGGAAAAAAAACCCCCGGGGGGGGGCCCCCCCCGGGGGCCGGGAAAAAAAAAGGGGGGTTTGGGGGGAAAAAAAAGGGCCCAAAAAAAAAAAGGGGGGGGGGGGGAAAAACCCAAAAAAAAAGGGGAAAAAAAAAGGGGGGGCCCAAACCTTTTTGGGGGAAATTAAAAAAAATTGGGGGGGGAAAAAAAAAAAAAAGTTTAAAAGGGGAAAAAAAATGTTCAAAACCCCGGGGGGGTTTTTAAAGGGGGGGAAACCCCGGAAAAAGAAAAAAAAAGGGGGAAAAAAAAAAAAAAAAAACCGAAAAAAAAAAAAAAGGGGGGGCCAAAAAAAAAAAAAGGGGGAAAAAAAGAAAAATTTTCCAAAAATTTGGGGGCCCGGGGGAAAAAAAAAAAAAAAAATTTTAGGCCCAAAAATTTTGGGGGCCCCCCAAAAAAAAAAAAATTAAGGAAAAAAAAAAAAAAGGGGGGGGGGGTTTTTGGGGGGGGAAAAGGGGTAAAAAAAACCCAAAAAAAAAATTTTTTTTTCCCCCCCGGGGGGGAAAAACCCAAAAAAAGGGGGGGAAAAAAAAAAAAAAAATTTTTTTTTTGGGGGGGGGGGCCCCCGGGGGGGTAACCCAAAAAAAAAAAAGGGGGGGGGGGGGGGAAAAAAAAAAAGGGGGCCCTTTTTTGGGGGAAAAAATTTAAAAAGGGGGGCCCCAAAAAAATTTTAAAAAATTTTAAAAAACCGGGGGGAAAAGGGGGGGAAAAAAGGGGGGAAAAATTTTCCCCCCAAAAAAAGGGCCGGGGGGAAAAAACTTTGGCCCCCAAAAATGGTTTAAAAAAAAAAATTTTTTAAAAAAAAAAAGGGGGGGGTTTTGGGCCCCCCAAAGAAAAATTTCCCCCCCCCCCACCAAAAAAAAAAATTTGGGGAAAAAAAAAGGGAAAAACAAACCCAAAGGGAAAAGAAAGGAAAAAGGGGGGTTAGGTTCGGGGTTTTTTGGGGGGGGGGGGGGTTTTTAAAAAAACCCAAAATTTTTTGGAAAAAAAAAAAAGGGGGGGGGAAATTTTGGGGGGAAAATTAAAAAAAATTGGGGGGAAAAAAAAAGGGGGGAAAAACCGGGGGGCCCCCCCTTTTAACCCCCTTTTTTTTTTTAAAAAAAAAAAAAGGAAGGGGGTTTTTTTAAACCCAAAGGGGGGGGAAAAATTTCCCTTTTAAAACCCCCAAAAAAAAAAAAAAGGGGGGGGGTTTTCCCCCCCGTTTTCCCCCCCAAAAAAAAGGGGCAAAAAAAAAAAAACCCCCCAAAATTTTTGGTTGGTTTTAAAACCCCAAAACCTTTAAAAAAAAAATTTGGGGGGAGAAAAATGGGCCCCCCTTTTCCCCCCCAAAAAAAAGGAAAAAAAAGGGAAAAAAAAAACCCCAAAAAGGGGAAAAAGGAAAAAAAAAAAATTTTAAAAAAACCCCAAAAAAAGCAAAAAAGGGGGGCCCCAAAAAAAAGGGGGGAAAAAGGGGGAAAAAACAAAGGGTTTTGGAAAAGGCCTTTTTTCCCCCCGGGCCCGGGTTTTTCCCCCAAAAAGGGAAAAAAAAAAAAATTTTTTTTTTTTATAAACCAAAAAAATTTTTTAAAAAAACCAAAAAAAAAAAAGGGGAAAAAAATTTTTGGGGGGGGGGAAAAACACCTTCCAAATAAAAGGGGGGAAAAATTTTGGGGAAAAGGGGGAAAATTTTTTTTTTAAAAAAAAAAAAAAAAGGGAAAAAAGGAAAATAAAGAAACCAAAGAAAAAAGGGGCCTTTTTTCCCCCCGGGCCCTTTTTTTTAAAAAAAAAATTTTTAAAACCCAGGGGAAATTTTTAAAATAAAAAAGGGAAAAAAAAATTTTTTTTTTTTTTCCCTTTTTTTTTCCTAACCCGGGTTTAAAAATTTTTTTTTGGTTATGGGGGGAAAAAAACCCCCCTTTTTGGGGGGTTTTTTTTGGGGGTGGAAAAGGGGTTTGGAAAGGTTTTTTTTTTGGGGGGGGTTTTTCGGGGTTTTTAAAAAAAATTTTTTTAAACCCCAAAAACCCCCCCAAAAATGGGGTGAAAATTTAAAGGGGGGGAAAAAAAATTTTAAAAAAGGAAAAAAAAAGGGGGGGCCCAAAAAAAAGGGGGGGGAGGGAAATCCGGGAAAAAAGGGAAAAAAAGGGGACCCCCAAAAAAAAAAGGGGGGGGAATTTTTTTTTTTAAAAAAAAAAAAGGGGGAAAAAACCCAAAAAGGGGAAAAAAAAAAAAACCCGGTTTGGGGGGAAAAAATTTGGCCCCCCCGGGGGGAGAATTGGGGGGGGGAAGGGGGAAAAGGGGGGCCCTTTTTTTTTTTGGGGAAAAATTCCCCGGAAAAACCCCCGGGGGGGCCCCCGAAATAAAGGAATTTTTCGGGGGAAAAAAAAAGGGGGGGGGGGGGGGGCCCGAGGTTCCCCCCGGGGCCCCCCCCCCCTGGTTTTTGTTTTTTTAAAAAAAAAAAAAAGGCCCTTTTTTTTTTTTTAAAAAAAAAATTTTTGGGGAAAACCCCAAAAAAAGGGGGGGCCCCCAAAAATTTCCCAAACCCGGGAAAGGGGGAAAAAAAAAACCCCCCAAAAAAAAAAAAGGGGGGCCCCCAAAAAAAAAAGGGGGCCCGGGGGAAAAGGGGGAAAAAAAAAAATTCCGGGGAAAAAAAAGGGGGGGGTTTTAAAATTCCCCAAAGGGGGAAACCCCCGGAAAAAAAAGGTTCCCACAAAAAAAAGGGAAAAGGGGAAAAAAATTTAAAAAAAGGCCCTAATTAAAAAACCCCGGCCGGGGGCCCCCCCGGGGAACCCCCAAAGGGAAAAAAAAAGGGGGGGGGGAAAAAAAAAACCCAAAAAATTTTTAAAAAAGGAAAAGGGAAAAACAAAGGGGGAAACCGGGGGTTTTTTTGGGGGGAATTTTTTAAAAAAAAGGGGGGGAAAAAAGGGGGGGGGGGTTTTTGGGGGGCCCCCCAAAAAAAAAACCCGGGGGGTTTTTCCCCCCCCGGGGTTTTTAAAAAACCCCCCCAAAAACCCCCCAAAAAAAACCCCAAAAAGAAAAAAAACCCCAAAAAAAAAAAAAAAAACCCCCCAAAAAAAAAAAAACCCCCCCAAAAAACCCCCCCCAAAAAAGGGGGGGGCCCCCCCCAAAAAAAAAATTTTTAAAAAGAAAAAAAACAAACACACCAACCCCAAAAACAAAAAAACCCCCCCCCCCAAAAAAAACCCCCCCAAAAAAAACCCCAAAAAAAAAAAAAAAACAAACAACACACACCCACAAAACCCCCACAAAAAAAAAAAAACCCCCCAAACCCCCCAACCCCCAAAAAAAAAACAACACACAAAAAAACCCCCCCCCCCCCCCCAAAAAAAAAACACACACACCCCCAAAAAAAAACCCCCCCCAAAAAAAAAAAAAAAAAAAAACCCAAAGGGGAAAAAAACCCCCCACCCAAAAAAAAATCCCCCACAACCCAAAAAACCCAAAAAAACCCCCAAAAAAAAAACCCCCCCAAAAAAAAAAACCCCCCCCCCCAAAAAAAACCCCCCAAAAAAAACCCCCCCGAATTTTTCCCCCCCCTTTTTTTTGGGGGGGCCCCCCCCCGGGGGGGGGCCTTCCCAAACCCCGGGGGGGGGGAAAAAAAAAAAAATTTTGGGGGGGCCCCCCCCCCCCCCTTTTTTTTCCCCCCAAAAAGGAAAAAAATTTGGGGTTTTGGGGGGGGCCCTTTTTCCCCTTTTTTTTTTTTGGGGAAAAGGGGGGGGGGTTTTTTTTGGGGGGGCCAAAGGGGGGTTTTTTAAACCGGGGGGGAAAAGGGGGGCCCTTTTTTTTTTTTTTGGGGGGGGGGCCCTTTTTAAAAAAAGGGGGGGCCCCAAAATTTTTGGGGTTTAAACCCCCCCCCCGAAAAAAAGGGGGGGAAAAAATTGGGGGGGAAATTTTTAATGAGGGGTTTGGGGGGGGGCCCTTTTTTGGGGTTTTTTTTGGGGGGGGAAGGGGGGGGGGAAAAAAAAAAAGTGAGGGGAGGCACCCGTTAATTTGATGAAAGGGGGGGGGGGGGGTTTTTTGGGGGCTGAAGGGGGGGCGAGGCAGCCATTTTTGGGTTTTTTGGGGGGGGGGGGGCCAAAATTTTATGCCGGGGGTTTAGGGCGAGGGCCCTTTCTGGTTGGGGGGGGTTGGGGGGAGGGGTTATTTGGGTTTTAAGGGGGGGAGGCCCAAAACCGGGTTTTTTTAAGGGAAAAGGGGGGGGCCCCGTTTTGGGGGGGGGTAGGGAGGGCGGGCAGCCTTTTTAAAAAAGGGGTTGGGGGGGGCCTTTTTTTACTAAAGGGGAAAGGGGGCAAATTTTTTTTGGGGGGGGGGGCCCCCAAAAAAATTTTTAAAAGGGGGGGCCGGGGATTTCCATGTTAATGAAAAAAGGGGGCCCCAAAAATTTTTGGGGGGGGGGGGGGAGGGCCTTTTTAAAAAAGGGGGGGGGGGGGAAAAAACCTTTTTTGAATTTGGGGGGGTTTTTTTGGGATCCTTTTTGGGGAAAAATTTTTTAAAAAGGTTTTTTGGGGGGGGCCCGGGGGGGGGGGGGGGGAAAAAAATTTTTTAAAAAGGGAAAAATTTTTTGGGGGGCCCTTTTTTCGAGGAGGGGGGGGAAAAAATTTTTGGGGGAAAAAAGGGGGGGAAAAAAACCGGGAAAGGGGGGGAAAAGGGGGGGGGAAAAAAAGGGGAAAAGGGGGGGGCCCCCAATTTTTGGGGGGAACCCCGGGGGGGGGGGCCCCCAAAAATTTAGGGGGGGTTTTTTAAAAACCGGGGTTTTTGGGGGGGGGGTTTGGGGGGAAAAAAAAAAAAGTGGGGCCCCAAATTTTGACCCCAATTTAAAAATTGAGGGGGGCCAGGGCCCTTTTGAAATGGTTTAAATTGGGGGGGGCCCGGATTTGGGTGATTAAAGGGGGGGGGGGGAACAGCCAGTTTTGGGAAAAAATTTTTTTTTTTGGGGGGGGGAAAAAAAGGGGGGGGGGGGGGGAAACAATTTTTTTTTGGGGGGGGGGGGGGGGGGAATTTTTTAAAAATTTTGAGGCCCAAAAAACCGGTTTTGGGGGGAAAAAAAAAAAGGAAAAAAGGGGGGGGGGGGGGGGGGGGCCCTTTGGCCCGGGGGGGGAATTTTGGGAAAAGGTTTTGGGGGTTGGGGGGGGGGGAGGCCCGGCCCCCCAAACCCCCCGGGGGGGGGGGCACCCCCCCCCCCCAAAATTAAAAAAAGGGGGGGTTTTGGGGGGGGGGAAGGGAAAGGGTTTTTTTAAGGGGGGGAAAAAAAGGGGGGCGGGTTTTGGGGGGGGGAAAAAAAAAGGGGGGGGGGTTTGGGGGGGGAAAAAAAGGGGGGGGGGGAAAAAGGGAAAAAAAAAATTTTTTTTTAAAAAAAAAGGGGGAAAAAAAAGGGGGGGGATGGGAAAACCCAGGGAAAAGGGGGGAAAAAAAAAGGGGCCGGGGGGGGAGGAAAACCCGGGGGGCCCCGTTTTAAAAAAAACCCTTTTAAAAAGGGGGGGGGGGGAAAAGGGGGGGTTTTTTGGGGGGGCCCCCCAAAAATTTTAAAAAGGGGGGGGGGGGGCCCAAAAAAAAAACCCCAGGGGGGTTGGAAGGGGGGGAGGGTTTAAGGGGGGGGGGGGAAAAGGGGGGGAAAAATTTTTTTTTTTTTGGGGGGGAAAACCCCTTTTTTTTTTAAAAAGGGAAAAGGAAAGGATTTGATGAAATGGGGGGGGGGAAAAAGGGGTTTTTGAGGGGGGAAAAGGGGGGGGTTTTTTTTTTTAAAAAAAAGGGGGAAACCAAATTTTTTTTTGGGTTTGGGGGGCCAAAAAAAAGGGAAAAAAGGGTTTAGGGGGAACCCCCCAAAAAATTTCCCTTTTGGGTTTTTAAAGGGGGGAAAAAGGGGTTGGGGGTTTTGGGGGAAAACCGGGGTTTTTTTGGGGGGGGGGGGGGGGTTTTTTTTTGTAAAAAAAAGCCTTTTGGGGAAACTGGGGGGAAAGGGGGGGGGGGAAAAATTAAAAGAATTTGGGGTAAAAGGGGGGGGGTTGGGGGGGGGGGGGAAAAGGGTTTTTTTTAAAAAAAAAGGGGGGGGGGTTTTTTAAAATTTTTTAAGGGGGGTTTTCCCCCAAATTTTTTAAAGGGTTTTTGGGGGCCCCCCTTTTTAAATCAAAAAGGGAATTTTTTTAATTTGGGGGGGGGGGGGGGTTTTTTTTTAAAAAAGGGGGGAGGAAAAAAAGGGGGGGGGGGGGGAAAAAAAAAAAAAAAAGGGGAAAAAAAAAAAAAAGGAGGAGGGGAGGAAAAAAGGGGGAAAAAAAAAGAAAGGAAAGGGGGGGGAGGGAAAAAAAGGAAAGGGGAAAACCGGAAAAAAAAAGGGGGAAAAAAAAAAAAAAAAAGGGGGGGGGGAAAAAAGGAAAGGGGAAAAAAAGAAAAAAAAACCCCCCCTTTTGGGGGAAAAATTTTTAAAAAAAGGGGGGGAATTCCCCCAAAAAAAAAAAATTGGGAAATTTTTGCCCAAAAAGGGGGGGGGAAAAGGGGGGGGGGGGGGAAAAAAAGGGAAAAAAATTTAAAAAGGGGAAAAAAAAAGAAAAAAAGGGGGGAAAAAAAAATTTAAAAAAGGGGGGAAAAAAAAAAGGGGGGGAAAAGGGGGGGGGATGGAAAAGGGGGAAAAAAAAGGGGGGGGGGGCCCCCCCCCCCCCCTTTTTTTTAAAAAAAAAAAAACCCCCCCGGGGGGGTTTAACCCCCCCCAAAAAGAAACCCCTTTTGGAAAGGCCAAAGGGCCCCTTTAATTTTTTTGGGGGGGGGGGGGCCCTTTTTTTAAAAAAATTTCCCCCCCCCAAAAAAAAGGGGAAACCAAAAAAAAAATTTTCCCCAAGGTTAAAAACCGAAAAGAAAAAACCCCAAAACCTTTTTGGAAAAAGTTAAAAAAAAAACCCCCAAAGGGGGAAAAAAACCCCCCCCGGGGGGGGGGCCTTTTTTTTTTTTTTTTTTTAAAAAAAAAAACCCCCCCCCCTTAAAAACCCCCCCCCAAAAAAAAAGGTTTTTTTCCCGGCCGCGTTTTCCCCCAAAAGGGGGGAAAAACCCCCGGGGGTTTTTTTCCCCCCCAAAACCCTTTTTCCCAAAAAAACCCCAAAACCCCCCTTTAAAAAAAAGGGGGGGAAAAGGGGGGCCCCGGGGGAAAAAAAAAACCCTTTTCCCCCAAAAAAAATTTTTGGGGAATTTTTAAAAAAAACCCCCCGGTTTCCCCCAAAAACCCCCGTCCCCCCCCAACCCCCCCCCTTCCGCCCCCCCAAACCCAAAAAAACCCCCCCCTTTTTGGAAAAACCCCCCCCAAAAAACCCCTTAAAAAAGGGGGGTTTTCCCCCCGTTAAAAAAACCGGAAAAAAAGGGAACCCCAAAAAAAAAGGGGGGGGGCCCGGGGGGGGGGGGGAAAAAAATTTTTTTTTTTTTAAAAAAACCCCCCCCCCCCCCGGGGAAAAAATTTGGAAAAAGGGGTTAAATTTTCCCCCCGGGGGCCCCCGGGGGCCCCCCCCCCCCCCCTTTTTTTTTTCCCCAAAAAAAAAAGGAAGGACAACCCGGGGGGAAAAAAAAAAAGGGCCCCCCGCCCCCTTTTCCCCCCCCAAAAAAAAATTTCCCCCGGGGAAAAAAAAAAAAAAATTTTTTTTTTTTTTCCCCAAAAAAAATTTTTTTTTTAAAAAGGGGGTTCCCCTTTTTTTGGTTTCCCCAAACCCCCCCCCTTTTTTTGGGGGGGGGGGAAAATCCCCCTTTTCCCCCCCTTTTTTTTTAAACCCCGGGCCCCAAAAAGGGGGGGAACCCAAAAAAAAGGGGGGGAAAAGGGAAAACCGGGGGTCCCCCCAAAAAAAAATGCCCTTTAAAAAAAACCCCCAAAAAAAGGGGGGGCCCCCCAAAAACCCAAAAAAAAAAACCCCCCAAAACCTTTCCCCAAAAAAAAACCCCAAACAAAAAAGAATTTTCCCCCGGGGCCCAAAAGGCGGGGGGGAAAAACCCCCCTTTTCCCCAAAGGCCCAAAAGGGGGGGGGAAAAAAAAAAGGGGGGGGGTTTTTTTTTTGGGGAAACCCCAAAGGGGGCCCCCCAAAAAAGGGGCCCCCGGGGGGCCCCCTTTTTGGGGAAAAAGCCGGAACCCGGGGGAAAAAAATCCCAAAAAAAGGGCCCCCCAAATGGAAAAGGGGCCCTTTTTTCCCCCTTTTAAAAAATTTTTTTTCCCCAAAATTTTTTTGCCCAAAGGGGGGCCCCCCCCCCTTTTTAAAAACCCTTTAAAAAAGGGGGGGGGGGGTTTTAAATTTCCCCTTTTTTTGTTCCCGGGGGTTTGGGGCCCCCGGGGGGGGGCCCCCCCAAAAAAAAAAAAAACCCAAAACCCTCTTTTAAAAAAAACAAAAAGGGTTTTTTTAAAAGGGGAAAACCCTTTTAAAAAAAAAAAGGGGGGTTTCCCCCTTTTTGGGGGCCCCCCGCCTTTTCCCCCCCCCCAAAAAAAAAAAAAAAATTTGGTTTTTTTCCAAACCAAAAAAAACCCCCTTTTGGGAAAAAACCCCCCCCTTTTTAATTTTTTAAAAAAAAAATTTTTACCAAAAGGAAAAAAACCCCCCGGACCCCCTTTTTTGGGGGGGGGGAAAAGGGGGGGAACCAAAAAAGGAAAATTTTGGGGTTTTTTCCCCCCCCCCCTTTTTTTTTTTTAAAAAGGGGCCCAAAAAAAAAAAAGGCAAAATTTTGGGGGGGAAAAAGGGGGGGTTTTTTGGGAAAAACCCCCCGGGTTTTTTTTTTCCCGCCCCCCCAAATTTCCCCCCCCCAAAGGGAAATTTTTCCCCCCCCCCTTTTTTTTAATTTGGGGTTTAAAAAGGGGGGGGGGGGTTTTAAAAACCCCAAAAAAAAAATTTAAAAACCCCCCCCCCCCCCCAAAAAAAAAAAAAAAAAAAAAAAACCCCCCCCCCCCCCAAAAAAAAAAATTTTTTAAAAAACCCCAGGGGAACCGGGGAAAAAAAAGGAAAAAAATTTTTAAAACCCCCAAAACCCCCCTTTTTCCCCAAACCCAAAAAAAAAATTTTTTTGGTTTTTCCCATTTTTTTCCCCCCCCCTTTTTTTTTTTTAAAAAAAAACCCCCCCTTTTCCCCCCCCAAAAAAAAAAAAAAAAAGAGGGAAAAAGGGGAAGGGGGGGAAGGGAAAAACCCGGCCAAATTTTTTAAAAAAAAAACAAAAAAACCCCCCTTTTTTTTTCCCCAAAAAGGGGAAAAAAAGGAATTTTCCCTTCCCCTTTCCAAAACCTTTTTTAAAAAAAAAAAAATTTAAAAAAAAATTTCCCGTTTCCCAAAAACCAAAAGAAAATTTTCCCCAAAAAAAAACCCCCCCCTTTTTTTTTTAAAAAAAAAAAAAAATTTAAAACCCCCAACCCCCCCAAAAAAATTTTTTTTGGTTTTTTTTAAAAAAAAATTTTTTTAAAAAAAAAAAAAAAAGGGGAAAAAAATTTTTGGGGGGGAGAAAAGGGGGGGGGAAAAAAAATTTGGGGAAAAAAAAAAAAAATTTTTCTTTTTCCCCCAAAAGGGGGGTTTTTTTTAAAAAACCCAAAAAAAAAAGGAAAACCCAAAAAAAAAAGGGTTTTAAAAAAGGCCGGGGGGGGGGGTTTTGGGGGGGAAAAAAAAAAAAATTTTTTGGGTTTTTAAAAACAAAAAATTTTTTTTTAAAAAAAAGGGGGGGTTAAAAAATTTTTAAAACCCTTTTTAAAGGGGAAAAAAAAAATTTTAAAAAAAAAAAAGAAAATTTTTTTAAAAAAATTTGGGAACCCCCCTTTTTTTTTGGGGGGGGAAAAAAAGGGGGGGGGTTTGGGGGGGGGTTTTTTTTTTTTTTTAAAAATTTCCCGGGGGGAAAAAAAAAAAAAAGGGGGGGGGGGGGGGGTTTTTTTTCCCCTTTTTTTTAAAAAAGGGGGGAAAATTTTTTTGGGTTTTTTTAAAAAAAGGGGGAAAAAAAAAACAAAGGGAAAAATTTTTTTTTTTAAAAAAGGGAAAATTTTTTATTTAAATTGGGAAAACTTTTTTTTTTTGGGGGGGTTTTTTTTTAAATTTTTAAAAACCCCAAAAAAAAATTTTTTAAAAAAAAAGGAAAATTTTTTTTCCCCCCAAAAAAAAATAATTAAGTTTTTAAATTCCCTTTTTTTTTTTTTTCCAAAGGGGGTTTTTTTTTTAATTTTTAAAAAGGGTTTTTCCAAAAAAAAGGGGAAAAAAACCCAAAAAGGGGGGGGGGGGCCCCGGGGGTGGGAAAACCCCTTTTCCCCCCGGGGGGGGGGGGGGGGGGGGGGGGGGGACCCAAAAAAAGGAAAAAAAAACCCCAAAAAAAAAAAAAAAAAAAACCCCGGGGCCCCAAAAAAAAGGGGGGAAAAACCCCAAAAAAAAAAAAAAAACCAAAAAAAAGAAGAAAAAAAGGAAAAAAGGGGGTAAAAAAAAAAAAAAAAAAAAAGGAAAAAAAAAACCAAGGGGAAAAAAGAAAAACAAAAAAAGGGGGAACAAAAAAAAGGAAAAAAAGTGGGAAAAAGGGAAGGGGAAAAAAAAAAGTAGGGGAACAAAAAAAGGGGAAAAAAAAAGGGGAAAAAAAAAAAGGGGAAAAAAAGGGCCAAAAAAAAAAGGGGGGGGGGGGAAAAAAAAAAACAAAGGGGGAAAAAAAAAAAAACAAATTAAAAAAAAGGGAAAAAAAGGGGAAAAAAAAAAGAACAAAAAATTTTGGAAAAAAGGGAAAAAAAAAAAGGGGAAAAAAGAATTTAAAAAATTTAAAAAAAGAAAAACAAAAAGGGGGGGAAAAAAAAAAAAAAGTTTAAAAAAAAAAAAAAAAAAAAAAAAAGGGGGAAAAAAAAAGGGGAAAAACAAACCGGGGGGAAAAAAAAAAACGTAGGAAAATAAAATGGGAAAAAAAAGGGGGAAAAAAAAAAAAAAAATTTTAAAAATTTGGGGGGAAAAAAAAAAAAAGGGGAAAAAAAAAAGGGGAAAAAAAGGGAAAAAAAAAAAAAAAGGGGAAAAAAAAAAAAAAAAAAAAAAAGGGGGGGGGGGAAAAAAAAACCCCCGAAAAAAAGGGGGTTTTTAAAAAAAAAAAAAAATTAAAAAAAAAAAAAATTTTTTAAAAAAAAAAAAAAAATTTTTTTAAAAAAAATTTAAAAAAAAGGGGAAAAAACCTAAAAAACCCCCCCTTTTTTAAAAAATTTTTAAAAAAAAAAAAGGAAAAAAAAAAACCCTAAAAAAAAAAAAATTTAAAAAATTACGGGGAAAAAAATGGGAAAAAAAAAAACCCCAAAAAAATTTTTTTAAAAGGGGGGGAAAAAAAGGGGGGGGGGGGGCCCCCCCGGGGGGGGGGAAAAAAGAAAAGGGGGGGGGGAAAAAGAAAACCCCATTTTTTGGGGGGGAGGAAAAAAAACCCCCGGGGGGGGGCCCCCCCCGGGGGCCGGGAAAAAAAAAGGGGGGTTTGGGGGGAAAAAAAAGGGCCCAAAAAAAAAAAGGGGGGGGGGGGGAAAAACCCAAAAAAAAAGGGGAAAAAAAAAGGGGGGGCCCAAACCTTTTTGGGGGAAATTAAAAAAAATTGGGGGGGGAAAAAAAAAAAAAAGTTTAAAAGGGGAAAAAAAATGTTCAAAACCCCGGGGGGGTTTTTAAAGGGGGGGAAACCCCGGAAAAAGAAAAAAAAAGGGGGAAAAAAAAAAAAAAAAAACCGAAAAAAAAAAAAAAGGGGGGGCCAAAAAAAAAAAAAGGGGGAAAAAAAGAAAAATTTTCCAAAAATTTGGGGGCCCGGGGGAAAAAAAAAAAAAAAAATTTTAGGCCCAAAAATTTTGGGGGCCCCCCAAAAAAAAAAAAATTAAGGAAAAAAAAAAAAAAGGGGGGGGGGGTTTTTGGGGGGGGAAAAGGGGTAAAAAAAACCCAAAAAAAAAATTTTTTTTTCCCCCCCGGGGGGGAAAAACCCAAAAAAAGGGGGGGAAAAAAAAAAAAAAAATTTTTTTTTTGGGGGGGGGGGCCCCCGGGGGGGTAACCCAAAAAAAAAAAAGGGGGGGGGGGGGGGAAAAAAAAAAAGGGGGCCCTTTTTTGGGGGAAAAAATTTAAAAAGGGGGGCCCCAAAAAAATTTTAAAAAATTTTAAAAAACCGGGGGGAAAAGGGGGGGAAAAAAGGGGGGAAAAATTTTCCCCCCAAAAAAAGGGCCGGGGGGAAAAAACTTTGGCCCCCAAAAATGGTTTAAAAAAAAAAATTTTTTAAAAAAAAAAAGGGGGGGGTTTTGGGCCCCCCAAAGAAAAATTTCCCCCCCCCCCACCAAAAAAAAAAATTTGGGGAAAAAAAAAGGGAAAAACAAACCCAAAGGGAAAAGAAAGGAAAAAGGGGGGTTAGGTTCGGGGTTTTTTGGGGGGGGGGGGGGTTTTTAAAAAAACCCAAAATTTTTTGGAAAAAAAAAAAAGGGGGGGGGAAATTTTGGGGGGAAAATTAAAAAAAATTGGGGGGAAAAAAAAAGGGGGGAAAAACCGGGGGGCCCCCCCTTTTAACCCCCTTTTTTTTTTTAAAAAAAAAAAAAGGAAGGGGGTTTTTTTAAACCCAAAGGGGGGGGAAAAATTTCCCTTTTAAAACCCCCAAAAAAAAAAAAAAGGGGGGGGGTTTTCCCCCCCGTTTTCCCCCCCAAAAAAAAGGGGCAAAAAAAAAAAAACCCCCCAAAATTTTTGGTTGGTTTTAAAACCCCAAAACCTTTAAAAAAAAAATTTGGGGGGAGAAAAATGGGCCCCCCTTTTCCCCCCCAAAAAAAAGGAAAAAAAAGGGAAAAAAAAAACCCCAAAAAGGGGAAAAAGGAAAAAAAAAAAATTTTAAAAAAACCCCAAAAAAAGCAAAAAAGGGGGGCCCCAAAAAAAAGGGGGGAAAAAGGGGGAAAAAACAAAGGGTTTTGGAAAAGGCCTTTTTTCCCCCCGGGCCCGGGTTTTTCCCCCAAAAAGGGAAAAAAAAAAAAATTTTTTTTTTTTATAAACCAAAAAAATTTTTTAAAAAAACCAAAAAAAAAAAAGGGGAAAAAAATTTTTGGGGGGGGGGAAAAACACCTTCCAAATAAAAGGGGGGAAAAATTTTGGGGAAAAGGGGGAAAATTTTTTTTTTAAAAAAAAAAAAAAAAGGGAAAAAAGGAAAATAAAGAAACCAAAGAAAAAAGGGGCCTTTTTTCCCCCCGGGCCCTTTTTTTTAAAAAAAAAATTTTTAAAACCCAGGGGAAATTTTTAAAATAAAAAAGGGAAAAAAAAATTTTTTTTTTTTTTCCCTTTTTTTTTCCTAACCCGGGTTTAAAAATTTTTTTTTGGTTATGGGGGGAAAAAAACCCCCCTTTTTGGGGGGTTTTTTTTGGGGGTGGAAAAGGGGTTTGGAAAGGTTTTTTTTTTGGGGGGGGTTTTTCGGGGTTTTTAAAAAAAATTTTTTTAAACCCCAAAAACCCCCCCAAAAATGGGGTGAAAATTTAAAGGGGGGGAAAAAAAATTTTAAAAAAGGAAAAAAAAAGGGGGGGCCCAAAAAAAAGGGGGGGGAGGGAAATCCGGGAAAAAAGGGAAAAAAAGGGGACCCCCAAAAAAAAAAGGGGGGGGAATTTTTTTTTTTAAAAAAAAAAAAGGGGGAAAAAACCCAAAAAGGGGAAAAAAAAAAAAACCCGGTTTGGGGGGAAAAAATTTGGCCCCCCCGGGGGGAGAATTGGGGGGGGGAAGGGGGAAAAGGGGGGCCCTTTTTTTTTTTGGGGAAAAATTCCCCGGAAAAACCCCCGGGGGGGCCCCCGAAATAAAGGAATTTTTCGGGGGAAAAAAAAAGGGGGGGGGGGGGGGGCCCGAGGTTCCCCCCGGGGCCCCCCCCCCCTGGTTTTTGTTTTTTTAAAAAAAAAAAAAAGGCCCTTTTTTTTTTTTTAAAAAAAAAATTTTTGGGGAAAACCCCAAAAAAAGGGGGGGCCCCCAAAAATTTCCCAAACCCGGGAAAGGGGGAAAAAAAAAACCCCCCAAAAAAAAAAAAGGGGGGCCCCCAAAAAAAAAAGGGGGCCCGGGGGAAAAGGGGGAAAAAAAAAAATTCCGGGGAAAAAAAAGGGGGGGGTTTTAAAATTCCCCAAAGGGGGAAACCCCCGGAAAAAAAAGGTTCCCACAAAAAAAAGGGAAAAGGGGAAAAAAATTTAAAAAAAGGCCCTAATTAAAAAACCCCGGCCGGGGGCCCCCCCGGGGAACCCCCAAAGGGAAAAAAAAAGGGGGGGGGGAAAAAAAAAACCCAAAAAATTTTTAAAAAAGGAAAAGGGAAAAACAAAGGGGGAAACCGGGGGTTTTTTTGGGGGGAATTTTTTAAAAAAAAGGGGGGGAAAAAAGGGGGGGGGGGTTTTTGGGGGGCCCCCCAAAAAAAAAACCCGGGGGGTTTTTCCCCCCCCGGGGTTTTTAAAAAACCCCCCCAAAAACCCCCCAAAAAAAACCCCAAAAAGAAAAAAAACCCCAAAAAAAAAAAAAAAAACCCCCCAAAAAAAAAAAAACCCCCCCAAAAAACCCCCCCCAAAAAAGGGGGGGGCCCCCCCCAAAAAAAAAATTTTTAAAAAGAAAAAAAACAAACACACCAACCCCAAAAACAAAAAAACCCCCCCCCCCAAAAAAAACCCCCCCAAAAAAAACCCCAAAAAAAAAAAAAAAACAAACAACACACACCCACAAAACCCCCACAAAAAAAAAAAAACCCCCCAAACCCCCCAACCCCCAAAAAAAAAACAACACACAAAAAAACCCCCCCCCCCCCCCCAAAAAAAAAACACACACACCCCCAAAAAAAAACCCCCCCCAAAAAAAAAAAAAAAAAAAAACCCAAAGGGGAAAAAAACCCCCCACCCAAAAAAAAATCCCCCACAACCCAAAAAACCCAAAAAAACCCCCAAAAAAAAAACCCCCCCAAAAAAAAAAACCCCCCCCCCCAAAAAAAACCCCCCAAAAAAAACCCCCCCGAATTTTTCCCCCCCCTTTTTTTTGGGGGGGCCCCCCCCCGGGGGGGGGCCTTCCCAAACCCCGGGGGGGGGGAAAAAAAAAAAAATTTTGGGGGGGCCCCCCCCCCCCCCTTTTTTTTCCCCCCAAAAAGGAAAAAAATTTGGGGTTTTGGGGGGGGCCCTTTTTCCCCTTTTTTTTTTTTGGGGAAAAGGGGGGGGGGTTTTTTTTGGGGGGGCCAAAGGGGGGTTTTTTAAACCGGGGGGGAAAAGGGGGGCCCTTTTTTTTTTTTTTGGGGGGGGGGCCCTTTTTAAAAAAAGGGGGGGCCCCAAAATTTTTGGGGTTTAAACCCCCCCCCCGAAAAAAAGGGGGGGAAAAAATTGGGGGGGAAATTTTTAATGAGGGGTTTGGGGGGGGGCCCTTTTTTGGGGTTTTTTTTGGGGGGGGAAGGGGGGGGGGAAAAAAAAAAAGTGAGGGGAGGCACCCGTTAATTTGATGAAAGGGGGGGGGGGGGGTTTTTTGGGGGCTGAAGGGGGGGCGAGGCAGCCATTTTTGGGTTTTTTGGGGGGGGGGGGGCCAAAATTTTATGCCGGGGGTTTAGGGCGAGGGCCCTTTCTGGTTGGGGGGGGTTGGGGGGAGGGGTTATTTGGGTTTTAAGGGGGGGAGGCCCAAAACCGGGTTTTTTTAAGGGAAAAGGGGGGGGCCCCGTTTTGGGGGGGGGTAGGGAGGGCGGGCAGCCTTTTTAAAAAAGGGGTTGGGGGGGGCCTTTTTTTACTAAAGGGGAAAGGGGGCAAATTTTTTTTGGGGGGGGGGGCCCCCAAAAAAATTTTTAAAAGGGGGGGCCGGGGATTTCCATGTTAATGAAAAAAGGGGGCCCCAAAAATTTTTGGGGGGGGGGGGGGAGGGCCTTTTTAAAAAAGGGGGGGGGGGGGAAAAAACCTTTTTTGAATTTGGGGGGGTTTTTTTGGGATCCTTTTTGGGGAAAAATTTTTTAAAAAGGTTTTTTGGGGGGGGCCCGGGGGGGGGGGGGGGGAAAAAAATTTTTTAAAAAGGGAAAAATTTTTTGGGGGGCCCTTTTTTCGAGGAGGGGGGGGAAAAAATTTTTGGGGGAAAAAAGGGGGGGAAAAAAACCGGGAAAGGGGGGGAAAAGGGGGGGGGAAAAAAAGGGGAAAAGGGGGGGGCCCCCAATTTTTGGGGGGAACCCCGGGGGGGGGGGCCCCCAAAAATTTAGGGGGGGTTTTTTAAAAACCGGGGTTTTTGGGGGGGGGGTTTGGGGGGAAAAAAAAAAAAGTGGGGCCCCAAATTTTGACCCCAATTTAAAAATTGAGGGGGGCCAGGGCCCTTTTGAAATGGTTTAAATTGGGGGGGGCCCGGATTTGGGTGATTAAAGGGGGGGGGGGGAACAGCCAGTTTTGGGAAAAAATTTTTTTTTTTGGGGGGGGGAAAAAAAGGGGGGGGGGGGGGGAAACAATTTTTTTTTGGGGGGGGGGGGGGGGGGAATTTTTTAAAAATTTTGAGGCCCAAAAAACCGGTTTTGGGGGGAAAAAAAAAAAGGAAAAAAGGGGGGGGGGGGGGGGGGGGCCCTTTGGCCCGGGGGGGGAATTTTGGGAAAAGGTTTTGGGGGTTGGGGGGGGGGGAGGCCCGGCCCCCCAAACCCCCCGGGGGGGGGGGCACCCCCCCCCCCCAAAATTAAAAAAAGGGGGGGTTTTGGGGGGGGGGAAGGGAAAGGGTTTTTTTAAGGGGGGGAAAAAAAGGGGGGCGGGTTTTGGGGGGGGGAAAAAAAAAGGGGGGGGGGTTTGGGGGGGGAAAAAAAGGGGGGGGGGGAAAAAGGGAAAAAAAAAATTTTTTTTTAAAAAAAAAGGGGGAAAAAAAAGGGGGGGGATGGGAAAACCCAGGGAAAAGGGGGGAAAAAAAAAGGGGCCGGGGGGGGAGGAAAACCCGGGGGGCCCCGTTTTAAAAAAAACCCTTTTAAAAAGGGGGGGGGGGGAAAAGGGGGGGTTTTTTGGGGGGGCCCCCCAAAAATTTTAAAAAGGGGGGGGGGGGGCCCAAAAAAAAAACCCCAGGGGGGTTGGAAGGGGGGGAGGGTTTAAGGGGGGGGGGGGAAAAGGGGGGGAAAAATTTTTTTTTTTTTGGGGGGGAAAACCCCTTTTTTTTTTAAAAAGGGAAAAGGAAAGGATTTGATGAAATGGGGGGGGGGAAAAAGGGGTTTTTGAGGGGGGAAAAGGGGGGGGTTTTTTTTTTTAAAAAAAAGGGGGAAACCAAATTTTTTTTTGGGTTTGGGGGGCCAAAAAAAAGGGAAAAAAGGGTTTAGGGGGAACCCCCCAAAAAATTTCCCTTTTGGGTTTTTAAAGGGGGGAAAAAGGGGTTGGGGGTTTTGGGGGAAAACCGGGGTTTTTTTGGGGGGGGGGGGGGGGTTTTTTTTTGTAAAAAAAAGCCTTTTGGGGAAACTGGGGGGAAAGGGGGGGGGGGAAAAATTAAAAGAATTTGGGGTAAAAGGGGGGGGGTTGGGGGGGGGGGGGAAAAGGGTTTTTTTTAAAAAAAAAGGGGGGGGGGTTTTTTAAAATTTTTTAAGGGGGGTTTTCCCCCAAATTTTTTAAAGGGTTTTTGGGGGCCCCCCTTTTTAAATCAAAAAGGGAATTTTTTTAATTTGGGGGGGGGGGGGGGTTTTTTTTTAAAAAAGGGGGGAGGAAAAAAAGGGGGGGGGGGGGGAAAAAAAAAAAAAAAAGGGGAAAAAAAAAAAAAAGGAGGAGGGGAGGAAAAAAGGGGGAAAAAAAAAGAAAGGAAAGGGGGGGGAGGGAAAAAAAGGAAAGGGGAAAACCGGAAAAAAAAAGGGGGAAAAAAAAAAAAAAAAAGGGGGGGGGGAAAAAAGGAAAGGGGAAAAAAAGAAAAAAAAACCCCCCCTTTTGGGGGAAAAATTTTTAAAAAAAGGGGGGGAATTCCCCCAAAAAAAAAAAATTGGGAAATTTTTGCCCAAAAAGGGGGGGGGAAAAGGGGGGGGGGGGGGAAAAAAAGGGAAAAAAATTTAAAAAGGGGAAAAAAAAAGAAAAAAAGGGGGGAAAAAAAAATTTAAAAAAGGGGGGAAAAAAAAAAGGGGGGGAAAAGGGGGGGGGATGGAAAAGGGGGAAAAAAAAGGGGGGGGGGGCCCCCCCCCCCCCCTTTTTTTTAAAAAAAAAAAAACCCCCCCGGGGGGGTTTAACCCCCCCCAAAAAGAAACCCCTTTTGGAAAGGCCAAAGGGCCCCTTTAATTTTTTTGGGGGGGGGGGGGCCCTTTTTTTAAAAAAATTTCCCCCCCCCAAAAAAAAGGGGAAACCAAAAAAAAAATTTTCCCCAAGGTTAAAAACCGAAAAGAAAAAACCCCAAAACCTTTTTGGAAAAAGTTAAAAAAAAAACCCCCAAAGGGGGAAAAAAACCCCCCCCGGGGGGGGGGCCTTTTTTTTTTTTTTTTTTTAAAAAAAAAAACCCCCCCCCCTTAAAAACCCCCCCCCAAAAAAAAAGGTTTTTTTCCCGGCCGCGTTTTCCCCCAAAAGGGGGGAAAAACCCCCGGGGGTTTTTTTCCCCCCCAAAACCCTTTTTCCCAAAAAAACCCCAAAACCCCCCTTTAAAAAAAAGGGGGGGAAAAGGGGGGCCCCGGGGGAAAAAAAAAACCCTTTTCCCCCAAAAAAAATTTTTGGGGAATTTTTAAAAAAAACCCCCCGGTTTCCCCCAAAAACCCCCGTCCCCCCCCAACCCCCCCCCTTCCGCCCCCCCAAACCCAAAAAAACCCCCCCCTTTTTGGAAAAACCCCCCCCAAAAAACCCCTTAAAAAAGGGGGGTTTTCCCCCCGTTAAAAAAACCGGAAAAAAAGGGAACCCCAATCGCACTGACACTGTCCTCAGTCCCCTTTTAACATTGGCACTGTCCAAAACCCTTTTTTTTATACTGGCACTATCCTCAGTGCCAGTATGATGTCTGCAGGACGCTGCTCTATATTTTCTGCAGGACGCTGCTCTATGTTGTCTGCAGTACGCTGCTCTATGTTGTTTGCAGGACGCTGTTCTATGTGTGTCTGCAAGACGCTGCTCTATGTTGTTTGCAGGACGTTGTTCTATGTTGTCTGCAGGACGCTGCTCTATGTTGTCTGCAGGACGCTGCTCTATGTTGTCTGCAGGACGCTGCTCCATGTTGTTTGCAGGACACTGCACTATGTTGTCTGCAGGACACTGCTCTATGCTGTCTGCAGGACGCTGCTCTATGTTGTCTGCAGGACGCTGCTCTATGTTGTCTGCAAAATGCTGCTGTATGCTGTCTGCAGAACACCTGCTCTTTGTTGTCTGCAGTACGCTGCTGTATGTTGTCTGCAGGACACTGCTGTATGTTGTCTGCAGGACACTGTTCTATGTTGTCTGCAGGACGCTGCTCTATGTTGTCTGCAGGACAGTGCTTCATGTTGTCTGCAGGACAGTATTCTATGTTGTCTGCAGGATGCTGCTCTATGTTGTCTGCAGAATGCTGCTGTATGTTGCCTGCAGGACACCTGATCTTTGTTGTCTGCAGGACACTGCTCTATGTTGTCTGCAGGACGCTGCTCTATGTTGTCTGCAGGACGCTGCTCTATGCTGTCTGCAGGACGCTGTTCTATGTTGTTTGCAGTACGCTGCTCCATGTTGTCTGCAGGACGCTGCTGTATGTTGTCTGCAGGACGCTGCTGTATGTTGTCTGCAGGACGCTGCTGTATGTTGTCTGCAGGACGCTGATATATGTTGTCTGCAGGACACTGCTGTGGCATGCAAAGAGTACGTAACCTTTATTCGGCGAATGTACACACCCTCATTTACAGGCTATCTCCCCCAACCAGCGAACCAGGTTGCTAAGAGTTGATGATGGGGCCCTGTCGTTCAACTAGTGACCAGGTTCTAGCCAATAAGAAGATGGTTTTGGCAATAGCAGAGGTTATGTGGGTACCGCTCTCCTGTGCCCTTGTCATTCCCATTCTAGAGCTGGTTGAAGCACGGTCTGCTATCTTGTGGCTTCTATTTCTGCTTTGCTTACCGTGGAGTGCACTATACTTATCACTGTACATAGTGTACATATTGCTGTTCTAAATTGGTGAAGGATAATATAAGTCTAAACTTTTTCTATTGTGTTTATTTGCTCCCATTACAACCGGGGTAACAGGCCATTTGGAAACCTGGGTTGTAATATGGGGGCCTGTCCGGGAGCTGGAGCTGGACTTAGAGAAACGGTTGAGTTTAGGGTGAAGCTCGTAGCAGGAACATTGTGCAGCTTGCTGTCTGGCATTGCTTTACAAATTTTGCGTGTCAGTTGCTTTATGATCAGCCTTGCTATTGTGTGATCGTTCAACAGCTCGCTACTAGCTTGTTTGGTGTGCTCGCTTTGCTACGGTCAATCTTCTAGAACAGTGTAGCTGTCTGGCATTGCTTTACAAATTTTGCGTGTCAGTTGTTACTAGCCTTTTCGGTGTGGAGAATTTGCAGTCGGCTTGCTTGTATGCGTATTCTGCAAACGTACTGTGCATAGCTAAGCGTGTTCTGAAAAGTAACGTGTTACGTTGGGGTATTCTGCAATCGTACTGTGCATAGCGAATACTTAGTGCCACCTAGACGAGTCAGACGTCTGGTGTCGGCATATACTTTGCATAACCTACCTAAATTGTCCCTACAGCGTTGTTGGCAAATTGCTCGTATCATTGGCATTACATACAAAAGCACTCTCACAGCTGCGCAACTGCATTCACTGATTGCTGACAAACTTATAGAAGAAGAGATGGCACATCAGACTCCTCCCTCTACGGGAGCTAGGGCAAAAACTCCTATGTTCTCGCAGGAGGAAGATGATACTCCTACGGAGCAAAATGGTCAGTATAGTGCAGCTGGGTTGTCTCAAGGTGAATCAGCGTCGTTGGCACTTGAGCTGGCAAAAATCAATCTTGAGCAAACTAGGAACAGAGAGCATTCGCAAGGGAAGAATTTGATAGGGAAAGAGAAAGGAGGCAGTTTTCGCATTCTGTAAATGATTTTAGTTTACAAAAAGCAGGACAGTTTGTTCCCCGCTTCAATGAGGCCGAACCAGAGCAATTTTTCGAAAGCTTCGAAAATCAGGCTCGAGCCTTGAGGTGGCCGGAACAAGCATTGGGCATCGTTTGGTTCATACAGCATTATCGGGAAAGGCACAGGAATTTACGTCAGTATTAAATGACGCTGAATTCTCTGATTATCAAGTAGTGAAGACCACAGTGTTGGGAGCATATACATGTATCCCATCCAAATATCGCAAGCGTTTTAAATTAAGCAGGCGGCAGCTTGGTCAATCCCTAGTGGACTTTGTGAGACAGCAAACCAAAGCTTTTACCAGCTGGTATAAAGCAAGTGGTGTCTCTACCTTGAGGAGCTGGTGCAGCTATTCTGATTGATAACCTGCTGGAGTCTGTGGACCAGAGGTTCGAGTCTTTCTGCAGGATCGTGACTTAACCACTGCATTGGAGGCAGCCAGGTTGGCTGATACCTTCGAAACTAACCGCTCCTTGTCCGAGCGGTCCCGTCTCTCTTTTCAACAGCTGGCATGAGCAGAGATCGTCAACCTTGGAGAATGAAGTGCCAGCCGGAGGGAGAACGTCTACGTCAGCCAACCAAGTCACCTGGTGAGCCACGCTTCTCAACATATGGTCCACCTGCGGAGAGGCAAACTACTCATGGTGCATCTCGACAACAGTATCCAGAGAGACACCAGCCAGAACGACACCATTTGCAACGTCAACAGGGAGTAAAGGGCAAGCCTGTCGTCTGCTTCAGGTGCAATAAAAGTAGTCACATCAGTCCCAACTGCCCCATAAACCCCAACCCATTGGAAAATCTCTAATATCCCTAGTAACATGTCCCCTAGAGAAGTAGAAAAAGGTATGGCCCCTTATTATTGCAAGAGTCTTATTTCCCTTCAGGAAAACTCAGAAACAACTAAAGTAAAGACCTTTAGAGATACTGGAGCATATTGCTCACTTGTAAGAGAGGGAATATTACCCCTTTCAGAGAATACTTCTTTGAATTCCTCTGTTTTATTGGAAGCATTTGGAGGAGCTATATATTCTGTTCCTTTGCATAAAATTTATGTACAGTGCAAATATTACACTGGGTACTTGACTGTAGGTGTCTCAAAAGGATTCCCCATGAAAGATGCAGTGTTTATTACTGGGTAATAACATTACTACTGTTAGTTCGTGTCCTGAACCTATAATGATTAATTCTTCTCCGGTGTTGGCCATAACTCGGGCAACATCCCAAGGGTTGTCTGGAGAGAATGTTGACCTATCCTTGGACGACTCCGATCTCGGAATAGCCACATTGTTTTACGAGGAAAACTGGCCAGAGCTCGTAGATCAAGTGAACAGACCCGATCAAGCCTTCCTATTCCCAGGTTGCAGGATTGCCAGATGTCTCTGTTTCCATGCCGAGGGACTGTCCTTCTGGGAGGAACAACGAAGGACCCTTCTTTAAAATTCGCTTTTGAGGCAGCCATGGGTAAATCCTCTTGGGTCATCCGGTCAAGTATGAAGTTAAAAACGATTATTTGATCTGCACTGAGACTGGTAAGGAGATAGAGGGCCGGCAATTGTATGACAGGTAGTGGTTCCAACAAAGTATAGACCTCAAATATTAAATATAGCTCATAATACGTCATTAGGAGGTCACTTAGGAATTACAAAAACCTTGTATAGAATCACAAAAGAATTTTATTGGCCAAAATTAAAGAAAGATGTGAAGAATCATATTAGGTGTGCCGAGAATGTCAGCAAGTTGGAAAACCTGGACATTCCATTAAACCTGCACCTCTCCAACCTATACCTGCTGATGGAGAAACCTTTTGCAGATTTAATTATAGATTGTGTAGTCCACTACCTAGGTCAAAGTCTGGAAATCAATATTTATTTACGATATATGGATAAAGTAACCAGATATCCTGAAGCAATTCCATGCGTAGTATTAATACTAAAGCTATTCTCAAAGCTTTAACAAAATTCATTTCTTTTTTTGGCATTCCTAAAACTATTCAAAGTGATCAAGGTACTAACTTTACTGCCAAAGCACTTATCCACTGCCAACTTATCCACTGCCTATCATCCTCAGTCCCAAGGCGCCTTGGAAAGATTCCACCAGACATTAAAAACAATGATGAGAAGTTTTTGCATGCACTTTCCTACAGACTGGGATGAATCACTACCTTTGTTGCTGTTCTCAGTACGAGAGACGGTGCAAGAGTCTACAGGGTATAGTCCTTTTGAGCTGATCTTTGGGCACAATGTAAGAAGTCCTCTTCGGGTGCTCAAAGAAGGATGGATGGGAGAAGACGTTAGCTCAACACTCTACAATCCGTCTTCAAGGTTGCAGGTGGCACGTCAGTTAGCCAAGGCTAACCTAAAGACAGCTCAAAGTAAGATGAAACAGAAGTATGACAGAAGTGCACAATTCCGCTCCTTCCATCCAGGAGGACAAGGTGTTGGTGCAGGAACCTATACCTGGCCACACCTTGAAAGCTAGATTTACGGGACCTATGCAGATTGTAAGTAGATTATCTGATGTAAATTATGTGGTAGCTCCCATTGATAAGACCTCAAAAACTAAAACTTACCACATTAATCAAATAAAGGCCTTTCATACACCAGATAAAGTCCCAGTAATGACTCTGTCCTCTACCTCTGAGGACAACTCTGACTCTTTGCACTCTATCTCTGAAATTAATTTAAACTTTCAAATTCTGTCCTCCACAAGGATCCTAGCCCTTTAATGAGGGACTATCTGAAACGCAAGCAACAAATTTAACTGAGCTTCTACAGTCATATCCTAATATTTTTTCGGATGTGCCGAAAAAATGTACGTTAGGTTATCATGATGTAGATGTGGGAAACTCTAAACCAATTAAACTCTCCCCCTACAGAGCTAATCCTGAAAAGCAAAGGCTGCTTCAGCAGGAAGTAGAATTTTTGTTAAAGCATGGTTTAGTGGAGGAGACATCTAGTCCATGGGCTTCACCGTGCATCCTTGTGAAGAAGGCTGAATGGAGGTTTCGTATGTGTACAGACTACCGTAAAGTGAACGAGGTCACAATTACAGATGCTTACCCTCTTCCTCGTCTGGATGACGTAATTGACTTTGTGGGTAAGGCTACTTTTGTGTCCAAATTAGATCTCCTTAAAGGCTACTATCAGGTACCTTTGACAGATAGGCGAAGGAAATCTCTGCCTTCGTAATTCCAGGAGGTCATTATCAATACACAGTTACCCCCTTCGGAAATGAAAATTCCCCCTCTTCATTCCAGAAACTTATCCATAAGGCTATTAAAGGACTTGAAGGCACGGCAGCGTACCTAGATGATAATTGTTGTGGTGTTGATACTTGGGATCAACACCTACTTAGACTTAAGGCTCTGTTTGAGACCTTTAAGAGTTCCCATTTAACAGTTAATTTATCAAATCTTCCTTGGCCAGGCCACTGTCACTTTTCTAGGCCATGAAGTAGGTAGTGGTAAGTTGCACCTAAACTTGCTAAAGTTCTTTCTATTAAAGATTATCCAGTTCCTCATGAAGGAAATCTCTTCAGCGTTTCCTAGGCATGATAGGATTTTACAGAAGATTCTGTAAGAATTTCTCAGATATTGTAGCCCCTCTTACCTCCTTACCAGTTACAAAAGTTCCCTTTAATTGACCTCAGACTGTAACTTGCTTTTAATAAAGCAAAAAGATTATTGTGTACTGCACCCATTCTCTTGTCTCCAGACTTCTCCAAATCTTTTTCATTACAGGTTGATGCTGTGATCTGGGGTTGGGCAGTACTATTACAAATCGGGACAAGGAGTTGCAGCCTGTAGCATACTTTTTCAGCCTAAGTTCCAGCCACATCAGAGGGCTTACTCTACAATTGAAAAAGAAGCCCCTCGCGCAGATACTGGCTTTGGAAGCATTTCGTGTTTATGTGGACCAGACATCGCAGGTGGTCACAGTCTACAGTGAATCACAATCCTCTAGTATATTCTCCAAGCCATGAAGAACACACAACACAAGGCTTATCGTTAGGACGCTAAGCTGCAACCATATAATATTTCCATTAATATATATGCCGGCAAAGAAAATAGTTGGCAGACTCTTTATCTAGAGTATAATATATTATTTAGGTTAGGATGTTATTTGTGGTAACCCCTTTTCACGCTCTTTTTTTTATCCCCTGGTGTGGGTTTTTTTTTTAGTGAGGGGATGCGGGCTACCGTCCGCCTGTATCTTGGACCTATGCTAGCCTGTCTGACTGCTGTCTCACTCTAAGTTTAGGGTTTGGCTTTTGGTCACGAGAAAAAGCTGAGCTCTATCTAAGAGTTGGATGGTGGAGAGGAAAGGCGGTCCCATTATTTTGTGCCATGGTGGCACGGTTACCACTGGGAGGTGGCAGCCTAATCCTGAGCCTTCTCGGGGTGGGGGTGTGGCATGCAAAGAGTACGTAACCTTTATTCGGCGCATGTACACACCCTCATATACAGGCTATCTCCCCCAACCAGCGAACCAGGTTGCTAAGAGTTGATGATGGGGCCCCGTCGTCAACTAGTGACCAGGTTCTAGCCAAATAAGAAGATGGTTTTGGCAATCGCAGAGGTTATGTGGGTACCGCTCTCCTGTCTGCCCTTGTCATTCCCATTCTAGAGCTGGTTGAAGCACGGTCTGCTATCTTGTGGCTTCTATTTCTGCTTTGCTTACCGTGGAGTGCACTATACTTATCACTGTACATAGTGTACATATTGCTGTTATAAATTGGTGAAGGATAATATAAGTCTAAACTTTTTCTACTGTGTTTATTTTGCTCCCATTACACCCGGGGTAACAGGCCATTTGGAAACCTGGGTTGTAATACTGCTGTATGTTGTCTGCAGGACGCTGCTATATGTTGTCTGCAGGACGCTGATATATGTTGTCTGCAGGACGCTGCTGTATGTTGTCTGCAGGACGCTGCTCTTTGTTGTCTGCCTGACACTGCTGTTATGTTGTCTGCAGGACGCTGATATATGTTTGTCTGCAGGACACTGCTGTATGTTGTCTGCAGACGCTGCTATATGTTGTCCTACAGGACGCTGCTCTATGTTGTCTGCAGTACGCTGCTCCATGTTGTCTGCAGGAGCTGCTCTGTATGTTGTCTGCAGGACGCTGCTGTAAGTTGTCTGCAGGACGCTGCTCTTTGTTGTCTGCCTGACACTGCTGTATGTTGTCTGCAGGACGCTGCTATATGTTGTCTGCCTGACACTGTTGTATGTCGTCTGCAGGACGCTGCTATATGTTGTCTGCCTGACACTGCTGTATGTTGTCTGCAGGACGCTGCTATATGTTGTCTGCAGGATGCTGCTATATGTTGTCTGCAGGACGCTGCTCTATGTTGTCTGCAGATCGCTGATTTATCTTATTTATACAAAACTATGGATTCTATCTACTCTATTATCTGTTCTTTAAATTGAGATTTTTTTTTTTTTGGTATTTCTGACTGTGCACGAGTCCCGCGTGTCTCATTTACAGGTTCCCTCACTTGAAGGGACGAGATATACAGGTTCCCTCACCTGAAGGGACAAGATATACAGGTTCCCTCACCTGAAGGGACGAGATATACAGGTTCCCTCACCTGAAGGGACAAGATATACAGGTTCCCTCACTCACCCCTCACATATAGAGACAAGATACCCAGGTTCCCTCACTCACCCCTCACATGAAGGGACAACATACCCAGGTTCCCTCACTCACCCCTCACATATAGAGACAAGATACCCAGGTTCCCTCACTCACCCCTCACATGAAGGGACAAGATACCCAGGTTCCCTCACTCACCCTCACATATAGAGACAAGATTCCCAGGTTCCCTCACTCACCCCTCACATATAGAGACAAGATTCCCAGGTTCCCTCACTCACCCCTCACATAAGAGACAAGATACCCAGGTTCCCTCACTCACCCCTCACATATAGAGACAAGATTCCCAGGTTCCCTCACTCACCCCTCACATATAGAGACAAGATACCCAGGTTCCCTCACTCACCCCTCACATATAGAGACAAGATACCCAGGTTCCCTCACTCACCCCTCACAATCGAGACAAGATACCCAGTTCCCTCACTCACCCCTCACATATAGAGACAAGATTCCCAGGTTCCTTCACTCACCCCTCATATATAGAGACAAGATACCCAGGTTCCCTCACTCACCCCTCATATATAGAGACAAGATACCCAGGTTCCCCCACTCACTCCTCACATGAAGGGACAAGATACCCAGGTTTCCTCACTCACCCCTCACATATAGAGACAAGATACCCAGGTTCCCTCACTCACCCCTCACATATAGAGACAAGATACCCAGGTTCCCTCACTCACCCCTCACATATAGAGACAAGATACCCAGGTTCCCTCACACACCCCTCACATATAGAGACAAGATACCCAGGTTCCCTCACTCACCCCTCACATATAGAGACAAGATACCCAGTTCCCTCACTCAACCCTCACATATAGAGACAAGATACCCAGGTTCCCTCACTCACCCCTCACATATAGAGACAAGATACCCAGGTTCCCTCACTCACCCCTCACATATAGAGACAAGATACCCAGGTTCCCTCACTCCTCATCTAAGGGAACAACAAACCCAGGCTTCGTACCACCTCTCTAGCGCCTCTATCACTTTAATGAAGATTAATTTCATAGAGAGTTTACTTGTAAAACTATGTAAACAACGAGACGAAGCAGGGAAGTATGTGGATATTTTCTCCAGTGTCGTGAGACTCACCAGATAAAAATAAAGTTCTAAACTCTGATCTCGCTAAGTTTTACCTCGTTCTATTTGAACAGACGTCCCAGCAGCTCTCGTTAACTGCCTCTGATCTGCTGCGTTGAACTGCAGGTAGTGTAGTGTGACCCACTTCCTGTTACCTGCAGATTGTATGTGGTTGGTGTGTTGGTCTCCCGCAGATGTGATGTGGTTGGTGTGTTGGTCTCCCGCAGATGTGATGTGGTTGGGTGTGTTGGTCTCCGCAGATCAGCTCTGGTCAATTCCACTAATTTGTGAGTTATTTAAGCTTGTAATGTAATTATTATTTTCACATATCCTGCCATATACTGGCAGGGAGCCAGCGCGAGAGGTGGGGGGTTTTAAAGTTAATTTTGGCATCAGGTTTGCTGGTGATCAATTAACATTTGGGGAATTTTCAGCGACCTCTTCTTGGCAATTTTTGTTGTGATTGGTAATGATGTTGGCACGTATGTTAGAGATAGATAGATAGATAGATAGATAGATAGATAGAATAGATAGATAGATAAGATAGATAGATAGATACATAGAAAGAATACATAGATAGAGAAAAGAGAGAGAGAGAAAGAGGCAGATATGAAATGGCTCCACTGCGAGGAGAGAGCAAGTAGTGAGCTTCTATACCACAAGACGGCCAGCAAGCAGCAGCTTTACCCTGGCTGTACCTTCTCCAGAACATCACTTCATCTGAGATCATTTATTCCGAGACTGGAACAGGTTCGTACAGTATAATGATGCCAACGAAATAAAGTCAGCTGATCAAATAAATTCGCTAGCACACAGATAGCTCCAACTTCATTATGTTCCATTTTTGTAGTTTTCATAACAACAGAAAGGTTACCCAATGAGCTGCCGTAGGAAACAGTTCTTAGCTTGTAAATAAAGTTAGAAATTCTTACAATAACGTTGTAAAACTCAGTGTAAAAGGAAAAAAAAGAGAGAGAGAGAGAGGGAAAAGAGAGAGAGAGAGAGAGAGAGAGAGAGAGAGAGATGAGAGAGAGAGAGAGAGAAGAGAGAGAGAGACAAAACAGACAGACAGACAGACAGAGATAGAGACAGAGACAGAGACAGAGAGAAGCAGTAGGCAGAGCAAGTCTCGTCTTGATAAAAATTCTACACAGAGCGAAACGTTGCCAGCATAAATTACTTGTTCAGAAACACGTGCCGCAGGAATATACGCTGTGACCCCCATCAGGATACACGCGGACACACTCAAGCACATGCCAACCCATGTACGTATTCCCACTCCTTCCCACACACACTCAAGAAACATGCCAACGCATGTACGTATTCCACTCCTTCCTACACGCACCCAAGCACGTGCCAACCCATGTACGTATTCTCACCCCTTCCCACACACACTCAAGCATATGCCAACCGATGTACTATTCCCACTCCTTCCCACACGCACTCAAGCACATGCCAACCCATGTACGTATTCCCACTCCTTCCCCCCACACACTCAGGCATATGCAACCCCTGTACGTATTCCCCCTCCTTCCCATACACAGTCAAGCACGTGCCAACCCATGTACGTATTCCCAATCCTTCTCACTCACACTCCAGCACGTGCCAACCCATGTACGTACACCCACTCCTTCCCACCACACTCCAGCATAAAGCCGACCCATGTACGTATTCCCACTCCTTCCCACACACACTCCAGCACGTGCCAACCCATGTACGTACACCCACTCCTTCCCACACACCTCCAGCATATGCCGACCCATGTACGTACACCCACTCCTTCCCACACACACTCCAGCACGTGCCGACCCATGTACGTATTCCCACTCCTTCCCCCACACACTCCAGCACGTGCCTCTGCCCACTGAATTTGTCCATTTTATTCTCCTTGTTTCTTTTTATTTTTCCTTCTTGCTCTCTTACTTTTCTTCTCCTGCCGGAAGAGGAATAGGATCTATCTCCAGACTCAGAACCTCCTCCCTCACAACACTGAGAGGATACCTTCCTCCCTCACAACACTGAGAGGATACCTCCTCCCTCACAACACTGAGAGGATACATCCTCCCCACAACACTGAGAGGATACCTCCTTCCCAGAACACTGAGAGGATACTTCCTTCCTCACATCACTGAGGGATACCTCCTTCCTCACAACACTGAGAGGATACCTCCTTCCTCACAACACTGAGAGGATACTTCCTTCCTCACAACACTGAGAGGATACCTCCACTCCTCACAACACCCCAGAGGATACCTCTTTCCCCAAAACACTGAGAGGATACTTCCCCTCTCACACACTGAGAAGATACCTCCCCCTCACAACAGAGAGAGGATACTTCCTCTCTCACAACACTGAGAAGATACCTCCTTCCTCATAACAGTGAGAGGATACCTCCTCCATCAGAACACTGAGAGGATACCTCCTCCCTCGAAAAAAATGAGAGGATACCTCCTCTCTCACAACATTGAGAAGATACCTCCTCTCTCACAACACTGTTTGGATACCTCCTCCCCTCACAACAGAGACAGGATACCTCCTCCCGCAGAAGATAGAGAGGATACCTCCTCCCTCACAACAATGAGAGGATTTCCTCCTCCCTCACAACAGAGACAGGATATCTCCTCCCTCACAACACTGAGAGGATGCATCCTCCCTCACAAAATAGAGAGGATACCCTCCTCCCTCACAAAAACTGAGAGGATACCTCCTCCCTCAGAAGAGAAATATACCTCCTCCCTCACAATAATGAGAGGATACCTCCTCCCTCACAAAAGTGAGAGGATACCTCCTCCTTTACAACAATGAGTGGATACCTCCCCCCTCACAACAGTGAGAGAATCCCTCCTCCTTTACAAACAATGAGAGGATACTTCTTCACTTACAACAGAGAGAAGGACACCTACTCCCTCACAACAGAGAAAGGATGCCTCCTCCCTCACAACACTGAGAGGATGCATCCTCCCCACAAAATAGAGAGGATACCTCCTCCCTCACAACATGAGAGGAATTTCCTCCTCCCTCAGAAAAAGAAATATACCTCCTCCCTCACAATAATGAGGGATGCCTCCTCCTCACAAAAGAGACAGGATAAACCTCCTCCCTCACAAACTTTAGAGGATGCGTCATCCCTCACAACAGTTGAGAGGGTACCTCATCTCCACAACACAGACAGGATACTTCCTCCCCCCACAAAAGAGAGAGAATACCTCCTCCCTCACAACAGAGAGACGATACCTCCTCTATCACAACACTAAGAGGATACGTTCTCCTCACAACACTGATAGGATACCTCCTCCCTCAACTACACTGAGAAGATACCTCCTCCCTCACAACAGTGAGAGGATACTTCCTTCTTTACAACACTGAGAGGATACTCCTCCCTCACAAAAGTGAGAGGATACCTCCTCCTTTTCAACAATGAGAGGATACCTCCCCCCCCACAACAGTGAGAGAATCCCTCCTCCTTTACAACAATGAGAGGATACTTTTCACTTACAACAGAGAGAAGGACACCTACTCCCTCACAACAGAGAAAGGATGCCTCCTCCCTCACAACAGGGAAAAGGATACCTCCTCTTGGACCATCACCCCCCTGTTTTTCCCTTTCCCCTTAAGCATTACTGCAACCAGGAAAGGCTTCCTGTTATACTATTAATAGCACCACCCACCTACATACTTACAAGCAACACGTACCTACATACTTACAAGAACCACTCACCTACAAAACTTATAAGCACCAACCACCTACATACTTACAAAAACCACCCACTTTCTCACAAGCAACACCTACCTATATACTTATGAGAACCACCCACCTACACATTTACAAGAACTATCCACCCACATACTTACAACAACCGCCCACCTAAACACAAGCATCACCCACCTACATACTTCAAGAACCACCGCATACACACTTACAAGAACCATTCACCTGCACACTTACAAGAACCACCCACCTACACCCTTACAAAAACCACCAACCTACTTAATTACAAGAACCACCCACCTACACCCTTACAAGACCCACCCACCTACACACATACAAGAACCAATCCCATACACACTTCAAGAACCGTCAACATGCACACTTATAAGAACCAGGCACCTAAACACTTACAAGAACCAGGCACCTAAACACTTACAAGAACCAGCCACCAACAGACTACAAGAACCACTCACCTACACACTTACAAACACCACCTACCTACATACAAGAACCACCCACCTACACACTTACAAGAACCACCCACCTACATACTTAAAAGAACCACCCACCTACACACTTACAGGCACCACCTACCTACATACTTACAAGAACTACCCACCTACACACTTACAAGAACCACCCTATTACACACTTACAAGAACCACCCACCCACACTCTTGCAAGAATCAACCACTTACATACTTACAAAAACCACCCACCTTCACACAAGCAACACCTGCCTACATACTTACAAGAACTACCCATCTACACACTTAAAAGAACCATCGACCTACACACTTACAAGAACAATCCACCTACTTACTTACAAGAACCATCCACCTACACAATTACAAGCACCACCTACCTTCATGTTTACAAGAACCACCCACCTACACGCTTTAAAAACCAACCACCTACACACTTACAAAAACCAGCCACCTACACACTTACAAGAACCATCCACCTACACACTTACAAGAACCACCCACCTACACACTTACAAGAACCATCCACCTACACACTTACAAGAACCACCCACCTACACGCTTTAAAGAACCAACCACCTACACACTTACAAAAACAAGCCACCTACACACTTACAAGAACCATCCACCTACACACTTACAAGAACTACCCACCTACACTCTTACAAAAACCACCCACCTTCAAACGTATAAAAACAACGCACCTACAAACAAGCAACATCTGCCTACATACTTACAAAAACCACCTACCTACTCACTTCCAAGAACCATCCACCTACACACATCGAAGAACCATCCACCTACACACTTACAAGAACCAGCCACCACACATTTACAAGAAGCATCCACATACACACTTAAAAGAACCAGGCACCTAAACACTTAGAAGAACCAGCCACCTACACACTTATATTAACCACCAACCTACACACTTACAAGAACCAGCCACCTACACACTTACAAGAACTAGCCAAGTACACACTTACAAGAACCGTCCACATACTCACTTGTAAGAACCAGGCACCTAATCACTTACAAGATCCAGCCACCTACACACTTAATATAACCACCCACCTAAACACTTACAAGAGCACTAAAAACTTACAAGAACTTACAAGAACCAGCCACCTACACACTTACAAAACCCAGCCAACTACACACTTACAAGAACCATCTTCATACACACTTGTAAGAACCAGGCACCTAAACACTTACAAGAACCTGCCACCTACACGCTTACAATAACCACCCACCTACACACTTACAAGAACCACCCACCTACATACTTACAGGCACCACCTACCAACATACTTACAAGAACCACCCACCAACACACTTACAAGAATCACCCACCTACATACTTACAACAACCTCCCTCCTACAAACAAGCAACACGTACCAACATACTTACAAGAACCATCCACCTACACACCTACAAAACCACCCACCTGCATGCTTAAAAGAATCATCAACCTACACACTTACAAGAACCACTCACTTACTTATTTACAAGAACCAGCCACTTACACACTTACAAGAACCAGCCAACTACACACTTACAAGAGCCATCCACAATACACACTTAAAAGAACTAGGCACCCAAACACTTACAAGAACCAGCCGCCTACACACTTACAATAACCACCCATCTAAACACTTACAAAAACCAGCCACCTACACACTTACATAACCACTTACCTACGTACTTACTAACACCACCCACCTACACACTTACAATAACCACCCACCTACATCCTTACTAGAACCACCCACCTACACACTTGCAGGCACCACCTACCTACATACAAGAACCACCCATCTACATACTTACAAGAACCACCCACCTACACACTTATAGGCACCACCCACTTCATGCTTACAAGAACCACCCTACTACACACTTACAAGAACCATCCACCTACACTCTTACAAGAACCAACCACCTACATACTTACAAGTACCACCCACCTACACAACAAGCAACACCTACCTACATACTTACAAGAGCTATCCACCTACACACTTACAAGAACCACCCACCTACAAACTTACAAGAACCACCTACCTACATATAAGAATCAAAGAAATACACACTTACAAGAATCACCCACCTACACGTTTATGAGAATCAACCACCTACACACTTGCAATAACCACCCACATAACATATTTACAAGAACACCAACTTATGTACTTACAAGAACCGCCCACCTACACACTTCCAAGAACCGTCCACCTTCACACTTTCAAGCACCACCTACGTACATGCTTATAAGAACCACCGACCTACACACTTAAAAGAACCATCCACCTACATACTTAGAAGAACCACCCACCTAAACACACTTACAAGTTACCACTAACCTAGATACCTACAAGAACCACCCATCTACATAAAAGAACCACCCAACTACACACTTACAAGAACCACCCACATTCATACTTACAAGAACCACCCACCTACATAATTACAAGAACCACCCACCTATATATTTATAAAAACCATCCACCTACACGCTTACAAGAATCACCAACCCACCCACTTGCAAGAACCACCCACCAACACACTAACAAGAACTACCCACCTACATCCAAGAACACCTACCTGCACACTTACAAGAACCACCCACCTACACTCTTACAAGAACCACTCACCTGCACATTTACAAGCACCACCTACCTACGTACAAGAACCACTCACGTACACACTTACAAGAATCACACACCTACATACCTACAAGAACCACCTACTACTTACAAGAAGCACCCACTTGCACACTTACAAGAACCACCTACTTACTTACAAGAAGCACTCACCTACACACTTACAAAAACCCCCCACCTACACATTTACTAAAACCAACCACCTACACACTTACAAGAAACAGCAACTACACACTCACAAGAACCTCTTACTTACACACATACAAGAACCAGCCACTTACAACACTTACAAGAACCAGCCACCTACGTACTTACAAAAACCACTCACCTACACACTACAATACCACGT
>NW_026505242.1:0-18273 GCF_026875155.1 Cherax quadricarinatus
TGGGATGAGAATGATAGGCAGTGGAATAGTTGTGGATTATCCCTAACCTAGTTAATATTCCCTAAATGCTTTGGCAGTTAAAGTTAATACCTTGATCACTTTGAATAGTTTTAGGAATGCCAAAACAAGAAAGGGAATTTGGTTAAAGCTTTGAGAATAGCTTTAGTATTAATACTACGCATGGGAATTGCTTCAGGGTATCTGGTTACTTTATCCATAATCGTAAATAAATATTGATTTCCAGACTTTGACCTAGGTAGTGGACCTACACAATCTATAATTAAATCTGCAAAAGGTTCTCCATCAGCAGGTATAGGTTGGAGAGGTGCAGGTTTAATGGAATGTCCAGGTTTCCCTACTTGCTGACATTCTCGGCAACACCTAATATGATTCTTCACATCTTTCTTTAATTTTGGCCAATAAAATTCTTTTGTGATTCTATAAAAGGTTTTTGTAATTCTTAAGTGACCTCCTAATGAAGTATTATGAGCTATATTTAATATTTGAGGTCTATACTTTGTTGGAACCACTAACCTGTTAAACAATTGCCGGCCCTCTATCTCCTTACCAGTCTCAGTGCAGATCAAATAATTGTTTTTTAACTTCATACTTGACCGGATGACCCAAGAGGATTTACCCATGGCTGCCTGAAAAGCGAATTTTAAAAAGGGGGTCCTTTCGTTGTTCTCCCGGAAGGACGTCCGTCGGGCATGGAAAAGAGACATCTGGCAATCCTGCAACCTGGGAATAGGAAGGCTTGATCGGGGTCTGTTCACTTGATTTACGAGGCTCCGGCCGGTGTGCCTCATAAAAAAAACGTGGCTATTCCGAGATCGGAGTCGTCCAAGGATAGGTCAACATTCCCTCCAGACAACCCTTGGGATGTTGCCCGAGTTATGGCCAACACCGGAGAAGAATTAATCATTATAGGTTCAGGACATGAACTAACAGTAGTAATGTTATTCCCGTAATAAATGGCATCTTTCATGGGAATCCTTTTGAAAACACCTACAGTCAAGTACCAGTGTAATATTTGCACTGTACATAAATTTTTATGAAAAAGGAACAGAATATATAGCTCCTCCAAATGCTTCCAATAAAACAGAGGAATTCAAGGAAGTATTCTCTGAAAGGGGTAATATTCCTTCTCTTACAAGTGAGCAATATGCTCCAGTATCTCTAAAGGTCTTTACTTTAGTTGTTTCTGAGTTTTCCTGAAGGGAAATAAGACTCTTGCAATAATAAGGGGCCATACCTTTTTCTACTTCTCTAGGGGACATGTTACTAGGGATATTAGAGATTTTCCCAATGGGTTGGGGTTTATGGGGGCAGTTGGGACGGATGTGACCTACTTTATTACACAGGAAGCAGACGACAGGCTTGCTCTTTACTCCCTGCTGACGTTGCAAATGGTGTCGTTCTGGCTGGTGTCTCTCTGGATACTGTTGTCGAGATGCACCATGAGTAGTTTGCCTCTCAGCAGGTGGACCATATGTTGAGAAGCGTGGCTCACCAGGTGACTTAGTTGGCTGACGTAGACGTTCTCCCTCCGGCTGGCACTTCATTCTCCAAGGTTGACGATCTTGTCATGCCAGGCTGTTGAAAGAGAGACGAACCGCTCGGGACAAGGAACGGTTAGTTTCGAAGGTATCAGCCAACCTGGCTGCCTCCAATGCAGTGGTTAAGTCACGAAACCTGCAGAAAGAACATAAGAAAGGAGGAACACTGCAGGAGGCCTGCTGGCCCATACTAGGCAGGTCCTTTACAATTCATCCCACTAACAAAACATTTGCCCAACCCAATTTTCAATGCCACCCAAGAAATAAGCTCTGATGTGAAAGTCCCACTCAAATCCCAAACCCCCCCCACTCATGTACTTATCCAACCTGATTTGAAACTACCCAAAGTCCCAGCCTCAATACCCAACTAGGTAGACTGTTCCACTCATCAACTACCCAAATTTTCCCAAACCAATACTTTCCTATGTCCTTTCTAAATCTAAACTTATCTAATTTAAAACCATTACTGCGGGTTCTCTCTTGGAGAGACATCCTCAAGACCCTATTAATATCCCCTTTATTAATACCTATCTTCCACTTATACACTTCGATCAGGTCTTCCCCCATTCTTCGTCTAACAAGTGAATGTAACTTAGAGTCTTCAATCTTTCTTCATAAGGAAGATTTCTAATGCTATGTATTAATTTAGTCATCCTACGCTGAATGTTTTCTAACGAAATTTATGTCCCTTTTGTAATACGGAGACCAGAACTGAGCTGGGATAATCTAGGTGACGCCTTACTAATGATGTATAAAGCTGCAGTATGACCTCTGGACTTCTGTTGCTTACACGTCTTGATATAAATCCCAGTTAAAACTATTTGCCTTATGATGTATGCTTAGGCATTGCTGTCTTGGTTTAAGGTTGCTGCTCACCATAACCCCCAAGTCCTTTTCGCAATCTGTATGGCTAAGTTCTACATCATTTAACTTATAAGTACTAGGGTTATGGGCACTCCCCAAAATTCAGAAAACCCTTTCATTTATCTACATTGAACTGCATCTGCCACTTTTCTGACCAAGAATAGAGTTTGTTTTAAATCCCCCTGAATTTTTCCAAAACATTACTTTTTGAACCCAATTTCCTACATTTTTGGGTGTCATCGGCAAAATTTGTAAAATCACTGAAATTTCCCCTCATCAAAAAATCATTGATATATATTATAAACAAAAAAGGGGCCCCCAAGATACCCCTGGGGGAAACCACTTGTTCCCGATCCCCACTCGGTTTTAAACCCCCTTAGGGGACACTCTCTGTTTCCCTGTCAGGAGCCATGACCATCCACAGGCATTTTTCCCCCCCAATGCCATAAAGGGGGGGCCACTTTTTTTAAACCCGCCTTTTGGTGGGGAACTCTATCAAAACCCTTTAAAAAATCAAAAGTAAAAAATACCCAAATTTTTTTTTGTGGTCAACAGCCCAAAAGCTTTACTGAAGAAAGTTAATAAATTGGTTAACAAGACCGGCCTTTTTGTAACCCAAAGCGGTATCTTAAAATCAATTATGTTTATCGAGATGGCTTTTTTAAAATTCAGCTATAATTAAACTCAAGTAATTTGCCTAAAATTTGAGGTCGGGCTTTTTGGGGGCGGAAATTTTTGGACGGTAAGGGACTTGTCCCCTGTTTTAAAATGGGGTTTAACATTACCATCCCCAACATATCAAAAACATACACCTGTTTGGAGATAATTAAAAATTTTTGTTTAATGGTTCACAGATTTCCTTTTTTTGCATTCCTTAAAAAACCCTTGAAAAAACCCATAGGCCCCGGGCGATTTTATTTGCTTCGTCTGTCAAATTTTTTAAACCCTCTCATTTGGGGACCCCTGATTTTTACATAATTTATCTTTTTTCTACCCACTGTAAAAATTTTTTTGGGAAAAATTGTTGTGTTTTTTCCTGTGAAATAAAACTAAAGGGGAAAATAATTTTTTAAAACCCAAGCACATTTAAAATTCCTTTGCCAGAAAGGGTGCCCTTAGTTTTTTTTAAAGGGGACCTATTTTTTCCTTTTAATTTTTTGTTCTTAGACCTGGAAAAATTTTTTGGGGTTTAGTTTTAAAAATCCTAGCAACTTTAATTTCTTTAGTCCCTTTTGCTTTTCTTTTCCCCCTTTTTAAATGTCCATCTTAAGTCAAAAACCGATTCAAAAGGGAAGCCCCTCCCTCTTTTGTACGCCTAAAATTTTCCTTTCTTATGCCCTATAAAAATTTGAGCCTATTTTTCATCCTTTTGGGGGTTTCATTTTTTTTTGATCAATTTCTTTATATGGGAAAAAAACGCTTTGGCAGCATTTAGTGTTAAAGAAAACGAATTGTTAGCTCTTTTTTCGTTACCCCCGTCAAAGAGATAATTTCTCAAACCCCATCGAAAATTGCAAAACAAAAAATTGGGACTGTTACTGATTTCGCAAAAAAACGAAACCCCCAATTAAATTGTAAATTTAATTGATTTGGGGGGGTTTCCCCCCCTAGCCCCCATTCCTTTTAAAATTTCCCTAAATTATTAACAAGGGATTATTGTTTGCCAAAACCCTTAAGTAAGTGGTTATTTCCCCTTGTGGGTTCTGTCAAAAAACTGATAAAAAAAAAATTTCCTGAAATACTTTAAGAAGTCGTTATGATTTTAAAATTCCCCGCAAGTTTTCAAACTCATACTAAAGTTAAAGTCTCCTAGAAATTTTACATTATCGTGCCCTTTTGGGCCCTTTAAAAATTTTTCCCCCATTTTTGGGTTTCCCTTTTTCCCTAATTTGGGGGAGGTATTATCACTCCCAAAAACGTTTTTTTATGCCCCCCCCTGAAAATTTTTAACCAACAATCTTTATGTGTTACTTCAGAATTTAAAAACCCCTTTTTATAAAAACAGTTCAAGGGGATCTCGGCATACAGGCCCCCCCCCCCCCTTTCCCCAAAACCCTTTTTTTTCTTGGAAAATTTTAAAACCCCGAATATGGGAAATTTCCCCACAGGGCCCCACTTTTTTGGAAATTTAAACCCCGTTCAGGGAAGGCAAATTTCAACAATTTTACCCACACTACAAATAATCTTAAAATCGTCCCTCTTATTCCTAAACACTACCGGGAAATTTGCATAATAAAAATTGAAAAACCCTTCCCCTTTTTCCCTTTTTTCCCCTTTCCCGTCATTTTATTTTTCTACTAAACCCCATTACTGTCCTTTTCACCCCCGGTCCTTGGCTTTTCAAAAATCTATTTTGTTCTTAAAAAATTTCTAGTTCCCCTTGAACTCGTAAAAATTACTTAAAACTGGGACTTATGTTTTCCTGCCCAAAAACCCCTACCCCTTAAATATTCCCAGTTTAAAGCCCAATGCTCCCCCCCCACTGCAGTTGCCAGTGCTTCCCCCCCCAAAACCCCAGATAAGTGAAAGACTCGATAAAAACTAGAAAAAACTTTGAAACCCCTTGTCCCCAGATCCACAGGTTTTTTCAATCAAAAAGGGGTTCCCAGCTCCTCCAAAAAATAGAGACCCAAAACCCTTTCTTTTTACCAGCTGGTAAAAACTTTTTTTTCTGTCTTACAAAATCCCCGAGGGGGTGACCCAAACTGCCCCCCTGCTTAGTTTAAAAAAATTTTTGTATTTTGGGTGGGTACTGTATAAATTTCCCCAAAACCCGTGGGCTTTACTTTCTTTATAATTTAGAAAAATTTTTGCGTCAAAAAATGCTGACGTAAAATTTCCCGTGCCTTACCCCAAAAATGCTGGATGGGAACCCCCGATGCCCAATGCTGTTCCCGGCCCCCTCAAAAGGTCGAGGGGTGATTTTTGAAGCTTTTTGAAAAAAAATTTTTTGGGTTTGGCCTCATTTAAGCGGGGGAAAAAGCTGTACGCTTTTTGTAAAATAAAAAATTTACAAATGCGAAAACTGCCCCCTTTCCCCTTTTTTCCCCTTTTAAATTCTTCCCTTGCGTGCTCTCTGTTCCTTGTTTGTCAAAATTGATTTTTTTCCAGCTCAATGCCAACGACGTGATTCACCTTGGACAACCCAGCGCACTAAAACCGACCATTTTGGGTCCGTAGGGGTTTTTCATCTTTCCCCCTGCGGGAATAAAGGGGGTTTTTTTCCCCAGCTCCCTAGAGGGAGAGCTGAGTGCCATTCTTTTTTCTATAAGTTTGTCAGCAATCGTGAATGCAGTTGCGCAGCTGTGAAAGTGCGTTTTTTTTTAATGCCAATGGAACGAGCAATTTGCCAATGCTGTAGGGACAATTTAGGTAGGTTATGCAAAGTATATGCCGACACCAGACGTCTGACTCATCTAGGTGGCATAAGTTATTCGCTATGCACAGTACGATTGCAGAATACCTCAACGTAACACGTTAATTTGCAGAACACGCTTAGCTATGCACAGTACGATTGCAGAATACGCATACAAGCAAAGCCGACTGCAAAATTCTCCACACCTAACAGGCTAGTAACAACTGACACGCAAAATTTGTAAAGCAATGCCAGACAGCTACACTGTTCTAGAATTTGACCGTAGCGAAGCGAGCACACCGAACAAGCTAGTAGCGAGCTGTTGAATGATCACACAATAGAAAGGCTGACCATAAAGCAACCGACACGCAAAATTTGTAAAGCAATGCCGGACAGCAAGCTGCACAATGTTCCTGCTACGAGCTTCACCCAAAGCTCAACTGTTTCTCTAAGTCCAGCTCCAGCTCCCGGACAGGCCCCCATATTACAACCCAGGAATCCAAATGGCCTGTTATCCCGGGTGTAATGGGAGCAAAATAAACACAGCAGAAAAAGTTTACACTTATATTATCCTTCACCAATTTAGAACAGCAATGTGTACACTATGTACAGTGATAAGTATAGTGCACTCCACGGTAAGCAAGGCAGAAATAGAAGCCACAAGATAGCAGACCGTGCTTCAACCAGCTCTAGAATGGGAATGACAAGGGCAGACAGGAGAGCGGTACCCACATAACCTCTGCGATTGCCAAAACCATCTTCTTATTGGCTAGAACCTGGTCACTAGTTGAGCGACAGGGCCCCATCATCAACTCTTAGCAACCTGGTTTGCTGGTTGGGGGAGATAGCCTGTAAATGAGGGTGTGTACATGCGTCGAATAAAGGTTACGTACTCTTTGCATGCCACACAAGGCTTCATATTATCCTTTATTGACAATTTCTTTATAAGTATAAGCGTCGTCTGAGAGAAGACTCAGAAAAATACGAATACACATTATCAATTTCATCCAATTAGAAATGAAAAAAAGAAACTGGGATAATTCAGAACAAGCGAAGGTGCAAGACGCAGACAGATCATCCCAAAGAACGAAATAAATATGTAAAGGACTTATGAATAATAACATTAGTTGACCTATTGTTTATAGAATTCAATAAAGCTGATGCAACAAAGACTAGGAAAGCGACAGGATGGATTATCACAACTTGTAAACAAAGAGAAACAATAAAAATAATGATACCAATTAGTTCAATAATGCTGTTGTGTGTAGGGTATTATTTCGTGTTCACAACGCCACTAAACACAGCGGAAGTGACAGAGCTGTAAAATACACACAGATTCTTTACTGCATCGAAAATACTGGGAACTCCTCAGAGTACATGGAATATACCTTATGGAACATAAAAAAATTATGGTATAAGTCCCCAATCTGTGCCCAATCATACAGTGGTCTGTATGATTGGGCACAGATTGGCTTGGATCTGGTTCCAAAGCCTTCTGAATATGAAATATTGCGTTACCGTTCAGAGGATGTATGTGGGATACACAATAAACAAGCCGCTTCGATGGCTAGTTTATTGTGGCCAGTCTCCCACACCAACTGAACGTTCCACCCACTCACATAATCCATCCACCTACAAATTACATCCGCCCACACATTCCGCCCACTCTCACGGTCCACCCACCCACACATAAGGGCTCCAGCGCTCACATAATCAACAAAGTGGTCACACACATTAACTACCTGTAAGTCATGCCTCTGAGAGGCATAACTTACGAGATGACATTCTTTGTTAAATTCTCTGAAGGCAGCTGAGATTTGCTAATTTTGCTAATGCTAGTAATGCTATACGATTTATGTGCACCTGCCAATAAATTTGGTCAATGTTCACTGCAAATTCTCTCTCTTTGAGCGATTCTTGTCGTTTCTCACTTTTCAACTTACAGTCTCTTCTGATTTTCTCTCTTTCTCTCCAATTGCATAACTTTGTACAGTCACTCGCTTGACAACATTTGCAGTCTGTCCATGAATACTAATCCAAAACTTCCTATCCTATCCAATTCTTAATTTTTTAATAGCTTTATGTCTTCATCAAATGATATATATATTTTCAATTCCTTCATGTACGTCCTTGTTATTTATTAAGAATTGAGGCCCAAATATTGATCTTTAGAGACACTATTTAATAAGTTTTCCCATTATGAAATGTACGTCAATACCATTATCCTCTGTCTTTCGTTTGTTAGGTATTTTTAATCGTTTATATCAGTTTATATTGCATGCTTGCTTGTTCCTCAAATATGTTAATCTACAGCAGGGCAGTGTCAAGGCTTTCCTGCGGTTTAAAAAAAAAAATCAATCGAGCCATCAAAGCAGTTGTAGATTTATTACAAGTTCACAAAATGATCCTCCTCGTTCTCTCAGTTCACAAGCAGCAGCAACACAATTCTTTACCTCTTCCTTGGATATTTGGATACCTTCTAATTTCTGCTGTTCAGCATTATCACTCCTGTTTTCTGGTTCCATTAATATCTCCTTAATCATCCCTTTTTTATCCCTATTAATTAGTCTTTTATGATATTTTTCCTCGTCTATAATTTTTGGTTGTGATATGCCTTCAGCTATGTCATCCTGTTATTCTCGAAATTCCATATTCATTACTAGATCTTCTGTTTATTTTCCTCTTCTCTGAATGTTTCCTTTCTTTTTTTGCTCCTTACAAATGGTATTAAGTAAATTACTGTTTATCTTTGTACCTTATTGATGTACCATGTTAATAATTGTGTGTACTCTGTATTATTTTTTTTATTAGCACACTGGCCGATTCCCACCAAGGCAGGGTGGCCCGAAAAAGAAAAACTTTCACCATCATTCACTCCATCACTGTCTTGCCAGAAGGGTGCTTTACACTGCAGTTTTTAAACTGCAACATTAACACCCTCCTTCAGAGTGCAGGCACTGTACTTCCCATCTCCAGGACTCAAGTCCGGCCTGCCGGTTTCCCTGAACCTTCAAAAAGTGTTTACTTTGCTCACACTCCAACAGCACGTCAAATATTAAAAACCATTTGTCTCCATTCACTCCTATCAAACACGCTCACGCATGCCTGCTGGAAGTCCAAGCGCCTCTCACACAAAACCTCCTTTACCCCCCTCCCTCTAACCTTTCCTAGGCCGACCCCTACCCCGCCTTCCTTCCACTACAGACTAGATACACTCTTGAAGTCACTCTGTTTCGCTCCATTCTCTCTACATGTCCGAACCACCTCAACAACCATTCCTCAGCCCTCTGGGCAACAGTTTTGGTAATCCGGCACCTCCTCCTAACTTCCAAACTTCGAATTCTCTGCATTATATTCACACCACACATTGCCCTCAGACATGACATCTCCACTGCCTCCAGCCTTCTCCTCGATGCAACATTCATCACCCATGCTTCACACCCATATAAGAGCGTTGGTAAAACTATACTCTCATACATTCCCCTCTTTGCCTCCAAGGACAAAGTTCTTTGTCTCCACAGACCCTAAGTGCACCACTCACCCTTTTCCCCTCATCAATTCTATGATTCACCTCATCTTTCATAGACCCATCCGCTGACATGTCCACTCCCAAATATTTGAATACATTCACCTCCTCCATACTCTCTCCCTCCAATCTGATATCCAATCTTTCATCACCTAATCTTTTTGTTATTCTCATAACCTTACTCTTTCCTGTATTCACTTTTAATTTTCTTCTTTTGCACACCCTACCAAATTCATCCACCAACCTCTGCAACTTCTCTTCAGAATCACCCAAGAGCACAGTGTCATCAGCAAAGATCAACTGTGACAACTCCCACTTTGTGTGATTCTTTATCTTTTAACTTCACGCCTCTTGCCAAGACCCTCGCATTTACTTCTCTTACAACCCCATCTATAAATATATTGAACAACCACAGTGACATCACACATCCTTGTCTAAGGCCTACTTTTACTGGGAAATAATTTCCCTCTTTCCTACATACTCTAACTTGAGCCTCACTATCCTCGTAAAAACTCTTCACTGCTTTCAGTAACCTACCTCCTACACCATACACCTGCAACATCTGCCACATTACCACCTATCCACCCTGTCATACGCCTTTTCCAAATCCATAAATGCCACAAAGACCTCTTCAGCCTTATCTAAAATACTGTTCAGTTATATGTTTCACTGTAAACACCTGGTCCACACACCCCTACCTTTCCTAAAGCCTCCTTGTTCATCTGCTATCCTATTCTCAGTCTTACTCTTAATTCTTTCAATAATAACTCTACCATACACTTTACCAGGTATACTCAACAGACTTATCCCCTATAATTTTTGCACTCTCTTTTGTCCCCTTTGCCTTTATACAAAGGAACTATGCATGCTCTCTGCCAATCCCTAGGTACCTTACCCTCTTCCATACATTTATAAATAATTGCACCAACCACTCCAAAACTATATCCCCACTTGCTTTTAACATTTCAATCTTTATCCCATCAATCCCGGTTGCCTTACCCCTTTCATTTTACCTACTGCCTCACAAACTTCCCCCACACTCACAACTGGCTCTTCCTCACTCCTACAAGATGTTATTCCTCCTTACCCTATACACGAAAATCACAGTTTCCCCTTTATCTTCATCAACATTTACAATTCTTCAAAATATTCCCTCCATCTTCCCAATACCTCTAACTTCCATTTAATAACTTCCTCTCTATTTTTAACTGACAAATCCATTTGTTTTTCTAGGCTTCCTTAACATGTTAATCTCACTCCAAAACTTTTCTTATTTTCAACAAAATTTGTTGATAAATCTCACCCACTTTCTCATTTGCTTTTTTTTTACATTGCTTCACCACTAAATTTAAAACCTCTCTCTTTTTCTCCATATACTCTTCCCCCTTGCATCACTTCTAATCTGTAAAAACTTCTCATTTTGCTAACTTTTTTCTCTTATACTCTCTTTACATCATCATTCCACCAATCGCTCCTCTTCCCTCCTGCATCATTTTCCCTGTAACCACAAACTTCTGCTAAACACTCTAACACTACTTTTTTAAAACCCTACCCCCATACCTCTTCGACCCCATTGCCTATGCTCTCATTAGCCCATCTATCCTCCAATAGCTGTTTATATCTTACCCTAACTGCCTCCTCTTTTAGTTTAAAAACCCTTCACTCTCTCTTCCCTGATGCTTCTGTTCCCCTGTATCCCTTTACTTTTACTCTCAGTGTAGCTAAACTAAAAAAGTGATCTGATATATCTGTTGGCCCCTCTATAAACATGTACATCCTGAAGTCTACTCAACACCCTTTTATCTACAATAAATAATCCAACAAACTACTGTCATTTCGCCCTAATCATATCTTGTATACTTATTTATCCTCTTTTTCTTAAATATGTTTTACCTATAACTAAACCCCTTTCTATACAAAGTTCAATCAAAGGGATCCTTTTATCATTTACACCTGGCACCCCCAAAACAAACCTCCCAAACCCTCTCTAAAAGTTTCCCCCTATTTAGCATTCAGGTCCCCTACCACAATTACTCTCACACTTGGTTCAAAGGCTCTATACATTCACTTAACATCTCCCAAAATCTCTCTTCTCCTCTACATTCCTTCTTCTCCAGGGCATACACACTTATTATGCCCCCACTTTTCGCATCCAACCTTTACTTTAATCCACATAATTCTTGAATTTACACTTTCATTTTCTCTTTTCTCCTTCCATAACTGATCCTTCAACATTACTGCTCCCCTTTCCTTTGCTCAAACTCTCCTCAGATACTCCAGATTTAATCCCATTTATTCCCCCCCCCGAAACTCCCCTACCCCCTTCAGCTTTGTTTCGCTTAAGGCCAGGACATCCAACTTCTTTTCATTCATAACATCAGCAATTTCATTGTTTTTTGTCATCCGCACTACATCCACGCACATTCAAGCATCCCAGTTTTATAAAGTTTTTTTCTTCTCTTTTTTAGTAAATGTCTACAGGAAAAGGGGGTTTTACCACCCCATTGCCCCCGGCATTTTAGTCGCTTCATACTACACGCATGGCTTACGGAGGAAAGATTTTTTTTCCATTCCCCCATGAACAATAGAAGAAATAAAAAAGAACAAGAGTTTTTTAGAAAAAAGGAGAAAAGCCTAATGTATGTATATATATATATATATGCATGTGCATGTCTGTGAAGTGTGACAAAGTGTAAGTAGGAGTAGCAAGATATCCCTGTTATCTAGCGTGTTTATGAGACAGAAAAAGAACCAGCAATCCTACCATCATGCAAAACGGGTTACAGGTTTCTGTTTCACGTCATCTGGCAGGACGGTAGTTCTTCCCTGGGTGGTTGCTGTCTACCAACCTACTACCTTTACTCTGTATATGTTGTTGAATTAGACACATGGTTCTCTGAACCATTCATCCACCGTACTCTGATAATGTACTGTCTTCTAAAAAAAATATAAAAAAAAACTCTTTCTAAAGCCTTCTGACACTTGGATTTTCAGCTTATGGTGAGTTGTCTTACCAATAATTTTTCTCTCTCGATGAACTCCTTAAAGGAAGTCTTTCATGAAAGTCTTCATTGTTTCTTCTGAAATCAGGATTATTATTTGTTGCACCTCTTCTTCTCACTCTCACTTTACCAGGTTTTAAAACTCTTGACAGTGTGTGGCCACTGTTGCCTAGTAATACTCCATAACTGGGCTGGAGACCAGGTATGGTGATGCTCACAGTATATGGAGACACACATGCATAGCTCATGATTTTGAGGAAAGGTTTCTCCAGGTGTGGCTTCTTCAGTCCTATTTGCAGAGACGCTAGATGTATATATAAGGCAAGAGGACAGGTTAGCACTGGCTTGAAGTGGAGTAGAAATATTAAAGGTAAGGTATTAGGTAACACATTGGGTAATCTTGAAGATTACCCAACGTGTTACCTCTAATACCTTTACGGCACTTTCAGCCTATTTTTTACCTTACCTCTTACACTTAACAGACGTTTTTGCTAAAGTTTTTCTGTATTAAACTGTAGAAGCCACTCGTAGCTAAACGCTTCCACGACAAATTCTTTAAGCGTAAAATATGTCTCTTTTTCTACACTGACTATAATCTATTTGTCTTTGTGGAAATCACTATGTGTCTTGAGTGATGTAATTTTAAATATAACAAGAATTAGGTATTTAATGAGGCACCATTTTAAAGATGTTCTTAATGAACCATGAGTAAACAATTACACGGTCTTAACCAAAACAAATAAACTAATAAAAAAACAGATAAAATACGCTCAGTGAAGGATGAATAAGTAAAGAAAATGCTAAAGCAGACAGACAAGTAGAATACTGGAAATAGGAAATATAACATGAAAATAAAACACCAAAACACACACAAAACCATGCATCCATTAAGGCCAACGTTAACATTATGATATGACTTTAACAGTCAGGAAGATAAACGAGAAACAAATGCAAAAATAAACACGGGGAAAAAGCCAAGCGGCGGCACCGGGTATCAAGGCAGTTACGGGGTGCCAAATCTGGTGTTTTGCCACTGTCACTTCTGGATCCTGAAGGGAGGGGAAGGAAGGGGAAGAGGATGAGGGAGGTGGAAGTCATGAGGGGAGGAAGGCGGGGTAGAGGGGAGAGGAAGGCGGAAGGGAATTATTGGAGGTAGAGAAAAGGGAAATGAGGAGGGTTTAAACGAGAAGGTGGAAGGGGGAGGGAAGGGAAATGTATGTTTTGGAGTGTGAGAGGATGAGTGTTTGAGGGGGATTTTGTGGAGAGCGACACTACAGTATTATTGTCTTCGCTATCATTCTAAGCTTCAGTCACCATCTTCACCATCTTTCCTAACTTTCGTCACAAATATTCAATATCATTCCAGCTTCTAACACCATTTTCATTATCCTCAACACCGTGACAGAAGCTGAAATAATTATATCATTCCGGCGTCACAATCACCACAAATTACATGCTTGGTCAGGAAATTTTTTTCAGCAGAGACACACCAACATAGTACTTATGTTAGCAGATGTCTCAAGTCTTAGTCTAAATTCTAAAGCCTACACTTGTATTTTAACCATTGTAAAATAACCGAGAACATAACAGTTGTTTCTTTCACCGATTGGTAAGTGTAATCCACGAGATGTCAAGAAGGAGAATAATAACTAATAAAGGTAACCAGCGGTGTCCCCATGTCGGGTGTTCACTGGAAATTAGTGTTGGAACTAATTAATATATATATATATATATTACATATATATTATTATATATATATTATATATATATATATATATATATTTTTATATATATATATATATATATATTTTATATATATTTATAATATATTTTAATATATATATAAAATTTATATATATATATAAATATTATATATTATATATATATATATATTATATTTATATATATTATATATATATATATTTAAAATATATGTGAGTATACTTTTACACATAAATAATACATACATATAGGAGAGCCAGATGTCCTCATATACCATAATGTTCTAATTTGAGCAGCAGAATGCCTATGGTGAACTGTAAAGGACCTTTTTTTAGAATTTAAATCAATGGGAGGCCTAATATATATTCAATTTTTTTAAGACAGTAGATATAGCTGAGCATTTTTATTATTGCATCATGTTTACTTGGTCCAGCCTGAAGCCTAACTAACTTTTGGGCCAGCCTGAAGCCTAACTAAATTGGTCCCGCCTGAAGCCTAACTAACGTGTTCCAGCCTGAAGCCTAACTAACTTGGTCCAGCCTGAAGCCTAAAATAACGTGTTTTCCCGCCTGAAGCCTAACAACTTGGTCCGCCTGAAGCCTAACTAACGTGCTCCAGCCTGAAGGCCCAACTAACTTGGTCCCGCCTGAAGCCTAACTAACGTGGTCCAGCCTGAAGCCTAACTAACTTTGGTCCAGCCTGAAGCCTAACTAACGTGGTTTCCAGCCTGAAGCCTTTAAATAATTGGTCCAGCCTGAAGCCTAACTAAACTTGGGTCCAGCCTGAAGCCTAACTAACGTGGTCCAGCCTGAAGCCTAACTAACGTGGTCCCGCCTTTAAACCTAACTAACTTGGTCCAGCCTGAAGCCTAACTAACGTGGTCCAGCCTGAAGCCTAACTAACTTGGTCCAGCCTGAAGCCTAACTAACTTGGTCCAGCCTGAAGCCTAACTAACGTGGTCCAGCCTGAAGCCTAACTAACTTGGTCCAGCCTGAAGCCTAACTAACGTGGTCCAGCCAGAAGCCTAGCTAACGTGGTCCAGCCTGAAGCCTAACTAACTTGGTCCAGCCTGAAGCATAACTAACGTGGTCCAGCTGAAGCCTAACTAAAATTGGTCCAGCTGAAAACCTAACTAACGTGGTCCAGCCTGAAGCCTAACTAACGTGGTCCAGCCTGAAGCCTAACTAACTTGGTCCAGCCTGAAGCCTAACTAACGTGGTCCAGCCTGAAGCCTAACTAACTTGGTCCAGCCTGAGCCTAACTAACCCTGGTCCAGCCTGAAGCCAAACTAACGTGGGTCCAGCCTGAAGCCTAACTAACGTGGTCCAGCGTGAAGCCTAACTAACGTGGTCCAGCGTGAAGCCTAACTAACTTGGTCCAGCCTGAAGCCTAACTAACTTGGTCCAGCCTGAAGCCTAACTAACGTGGTCCAGCCTGAAGGGCCCAACTAACGTGGTCCAGCCTGAAACCCCAACTAACTTGGTCCAGCCTGAAGCCTAAGTAACGTGGGTCCAGCCTGAAGCCTAACTAAATTGGTCCAGCCTGAAGCCCAACTAACTTGGTCCAGCCTGAAGCCTAACTAACGTGGCCAGCCTGAAGCCTAATAACTTGGTCCAGCCTGAAGCCTAAACTAACGTGGTCCAGCCAGAAAACCTAGTAACGTGGTCAGCCTGAAGCCTAACTAAATTTGTCCAGCCTGAAGCCTAACTAAACGTGGTCCAGCCTTTAAGCCTAACTAACTTGGTCCAGCCTGAAACTAACTAATGTGGTCCAGCTGAAGCCTAACTAACGTGGTCCAGCCTGAAGCTAACTAACTTGGGCCAGCTGAAGCCTAACAAACGTGGTCCAGCCTGAAGCCTAACTAACTTGGGTCCAGCCTGAAGGGCCCAACTAACGTGGTCCAGCCCGAAGCCTAACTAACGTGGTCCAGCCTGAAGCATAACTAACGTGGTCCAGCGTGAAGCCTAATAACGTGGTCCAGCGTGAAGCTAACTAACGTGGTCCAGCCCGAAGCCTAACTAACGTGGTCCAGCCTGAAGCCTAACTAACGTGGTCCAGCCTGAAGCCTAACTAAGTGGTCCAGCCAGAAGCCTAACTAACGTGGTCCAGCCTGAAGCCTAACTAACGTGGTCCAGCCTGAAGCCTAACTAACGTGGTCCCCGCCTGAAGCCTAACTAACTTGGTCCAGCTGAAGCCTAACTAACTTGGTCCAGCCTGAAGCCTAACTAAAAGTGGTCCAGCCTGAAGCCTAACTAACTTGGTCCAGCCTGAAGCCTAACTAACGTGGTCCCGCCTGAAGCCTAACTTACGTGGTCCAGCCTGAAGCCCAACTAACGTGGTCCAGCCTGAAGCCTAACTAACGTGGGAAGCCTGAAGCCTAACGAACGTGGTCCAGCCTGAAGCCTAACTAACTTGGTCCAGCCCGAAGCCTAACTAACGTGGTCCAGCCTGAACCTAATAACTTGGTCCAGCCCGAAGCCTAATAACGTGGTCAGCCCGAAGCCTAACTAACGTGGTCCAGCCTGAAGCCTAACTAACGTGGTCCAGCCCGAAGCCTAACTAACTTGGTCCAGCCTAAAGCCTAACTAACGTGGTCCAGCTGAAGCCTAACTAACGTGGTCCAGCCTGAAGGGCCCATCTAACGTGGTCCAGCCTGAAGCCTAACTAACTGGTCCAGCCTGAAGCCTAACTAACTTGGTCCCAAACCCGAAGCCTAACTAACGTGGTCCAGCCTGAAGCCTAACTACGTGGTCCAGCCTGAGCCTAACTAACGTGGTCCAGCGTGAAGCCTAACTAACGTGGTCCCGCGTGAAGCCTAACAACGTGGTCCAGCCTGAAGCCTAACTAAGTGGTCCCGCCTGAAGCCTAACTAACGTGGTCCAGCTGAAGCCTAAATAACTTGGTCCAGCCTGAGCCTAACTAACGTGGTCCAGCCTGAAGCCTAATAAAGTGGTCCAGCCTGAAGCCTAACTAAACGTGGTCCAGCCTGAAGCCCGACTAACGTGGTCCAGCGTGAAGCCTAACTACGTGGTCCAGCGTGAAGCCTAACTAACGTGGGGCCAGCCTGAAGCCAACTAACGTGGTCCAGCCTGAAGCCTAACTAACGTGGTCCAGCCTGAAGCCTAACTAACGTGGTCCAGCCTGAAGCCTAACTAACGTGGTCCAGCCTGAAGCCTAACTAACTTGGTCCAGCTGAAGCCTAACTAACGTGGTCCCCGCCTGAAGCCTAACTAACTTGGTTCCAGCCCGAAGCCTAACTAACGTGGTCCGGCCTGAAGCCTAACTAACGTGGTCCAGCCTGAAGCCTAACTAACTGTCCAGCCTGAAGCCTAACTAACTTGGGTGAAGTATATTGTGATTATGAAGTTATATACTCGTTTATAAATTATTTTGTTTGAAATATTATGGAGAGTAGCGAGTGTGATGATTATTGTTATTATGATTACTATGATCAAGACTACTGTCTTCATCATCTCTACTGTGATTACCATCATTCTCATCATCACTTCGGTAATTACCATTATCATAAAGAAAGAAAACACAAACGTTTTACTTAACTAAGTGAATGTTCAGGAATTTGCTTAAACTCTCTGTTGGTCGTTAATTTAAATACGAAAAGGTCGCGCGAGCGCACGCATGCACACACACACAACAACACACACACACACACACACACCACACACACACACACCCACACACAACACACACACACACACACACACACACACAACACACACACACATACACACACACACAACACACACACAAGAAGAAGAAAGGACTACACTGAAAGAGGGGTACAGAGACGCAAGGAGGAACGAGAAGCAATGAAAAGAGCAGGACCCCAGACACAGGAGGAAGGGGGGAAACACACCCACAGAATCTCCCACAAAGGACTCCACCCGCGACATTCCCAAAGCAACTGAGCAACCTATACTACAACCACTCACTGTTTCCTCTGCCACCAACCCCATATCACAAACCTCACCCCAACAGCTGTCCCCTTTTGGGCATTGACCCCACAACATCAACCAAACCCCACCTACACCACAGCCCCCTATAGGCCCCACCAAGGCTCTCGCCTCCCAACCCCAATATACTTGCATGACCACAATGATAGAAAAGAAACTAAAGGTTTTTGGGACACAAACGCGGATGGAAAAAACGAAAAACATGAGGATGGGAAAGAAAGAATAGTGAAAAATCCCCCGAATCATACAGTCACAGAAACAAAACTCGCGGGGC